>APFE030357520.1:0-60088 GCA_000404065.3 Pinus taeda | reverse complement strand
ATATATATATCAAAGACCTTGGTTGCTATCTCTGGGTGCCTGCAGCTTCTGGTATATATTGAATAAATGAAGGAAATTGTAAAATATCCTGATTACATTAAGTAGCAGACATTCTCCAAGTCGACTATGATATTTTTAAATTACGGGCAGCCTTTCTCGATCTATATATCAAAGACCTTGGTTGCAATCTTTGCTTGGCTGTGGCTTCTGACATAAACTGAACAAAGGAAAGAAATTGTAAAATTTCCGGTTTTCTTACATCTTTTTTTTTGCATGCATTATTGATATTTATATTGTTTATAATGAGTTGCTGCTTCTTCTTTATGGCAGGCATTTATCAAGAAGTGGGCACCTGTGGCCATTGTTCTGGGAGTTGTTTTTGTGCTCCTGTGGATGCGATGGTATATTTGGCAGTGATTTTCTTTCAGTCATTATTACATTACCTGGGTAAGAGTGGAGTTTAGCTGCTCAGAGGCAGATAGTAACAAGCAGGTAATATTTTTGAGGGAGGGCATTTGGGGTAGCATTTTGTTTTGGCTTGGTTGCTTTTTTTTGAATGCAAATTCGAAATGAGGAAAGAGAGATCTTACTGAGGGCAATGACCAGTTGTATGCCGAGCTTGATTGGTACAGGTGAATGTGAAACAAGTTTCACTATTTGATGGATGCGATGAGTAAGATTT
Source organism: Pinus taeda (assembly GCA_000404065.3). Lineage (NCBI taxonomy): Eukaryota > Viridiplantae > Streptophyta > Pinopsida > Pinales > Pinaceae > Pinus > Pinus taeda. The sequence goes on along the minus strand of APFE030357520.1, from coordinate 59,406 downwards.
TATTTTAGTTGTTAGAATTACAATCTTAGAGGAAGATAATAATATTGTTCTGGTCAGATAGCTTAGTCATCAGGGAGATGAAATTTTAAATATTTACCTTAGGGTTTCTCCGTGATCAGTTGTCATTGGGGCCATTATTTCTTTTTACAGTTATTGTAATTATTTGTTGGTACTTGTCTAGTTATAAAACAGTATTTGAATATTTCATTTAAATGCACAAATAACTCATTGAGGCTTTTCATAATTATTACTTGTGTTACCGTGTTAGTGTTTTATGTCATGGATTAAGCATTTTGCCTTCATGTTTCACAGTCAAGTCCTGCTATTGGGATTCAAAATATTGATGTAATAACTTTATGGCTAAGAAAGGTCCTAAAATTATTGTTGGTTTATAGATTGATGTTATGTCATGCATCCATGATCCAATCGTATGTTGTTTGTATTACATGCAAACATACCGATGCTGGAGAGCGTCAATTTACCTTTTCCGGGAGATGCTGGAAACATCATTTTGGTAATTTGTGAAACACAGTATGACATGTCTACAAAATATAATCAAAATATTCCAAAGAAAAATCACTGGGGTAAACTAACCATGCAGTGAAGAGACTTGGTGATCAACCTAAGCTTTGTGTGTACTTTTATACAGGTAAAACAATTTGATCTAGGTTAATTTAAAATAGTGTTTAAATGCTAAAAGTGAAGGAAGCCAATTCCATTTCACTTTCGGCAGAGCCTTTGAATCCCTTCATTGAGATCCGTTGAACCTCAGGTTTGCATCAGTTTAGCATTTGGATTTTCCTTTAAACTTGGACTGAAGTGTTATATATAACTTTATTGCACGTACAATATGATCATGCTGTAAGTTTCTGAGAAGATTAGTTTAAACATTAATAAGTATAAACTTAAGTGAATTCTAATGATGGCTTCCAAAAGGTTCTCAGCTGTCATTACTGATAAAGACTGAAGGAACTGGAGAGAGGTGTTTCATTTGGATTTTGATCTTGTATCTCCAGTTTTTGTGTACGTGGATGATAAATTATGTTATCCTGTGCATTATATTATTGAGAAATATGACTAAAGAAATTCATGTAGCATTGTCAGTTTTGCCTAGCCGGATGCGTGAGATATATAAAAAGGAAGAACAATTACTTCCTAAAATCCATTGGCAAGTAGACTTCTGACAACCAGTACAAAGAGAAATATTTACTACCAAAAGAACTTCTAAAGCCACCTCACCAAAGAAAGTCACCAATCAAGGCAAGTCATGAAAGCCAAACAAGAGGAGGAAATGCAAATTTGATCCAGTTCCTTTGTTCAAATCATTTCTGCTCTGAGAACAACTTCTTTTAACTAAGGTTGCCTGGCCTTTTCACTAGCTAGGTGGTCTGCCAGAGTTGTTCATTGCAAGATTCTTGCCAAAACAGGCATGCAAGCTATGCCCAGTACGTGTTACATTAAAATGTATCAACTGGTAGATTTGCTTCCCAGTTAAACTGCATTTTGGGAGATTGTTTCCTGAGCTAAATGCTTGCAATCTTACCGAATTGCCGAAAGAAAAACAACGGTACAGATTGTATTTTTTAATTTTTATTATCACAACAGAAAAACATATTGTTATAAGCTCTGGAATGTTCAAAAAGGGTAACTAGAAGTATAGACTATTTAGTTTTGCTATTGGTGATCATCATTCATCATCAGAGTAAACTAGAAAATGGCAAATTCTGGATCTAAGTAATAGGAACCAAATGTGGATTGTTGTCATTTGTTTCCATGGTTATTTTTGATCTGACCAACCTTTGGCTGACCTTGCAGCCATTACGAGTGTTCAAAGGGATTATGGAACCTTCCATAGAACTTGTATAAATTATACTCATTTCAAAATGACCAATGCAATGAATATTTTCAACGAAAACCCTATTTTGCAAACTGTTTTGGAATTGTACTTTCTTTCCAGAACGTGTTAAGGTAATATGCAATATCCTTTAGAGAGCTTAAACATTTTTTTGGATGGTTTAATTGGGCAGTACTACCTGTGGAAGTGTTCAAGTTTTATTGTGCAAGTTTTATACAAATAATGGTAGAGATGACTGCTAATATCTTTTGGAGAAGTCTTACTAATGTTTCTTTTTCTCAAGCACAGAGATACAAAAGCTAGTGAATATATGTTTATCTATTTATTCCGAGTGAAGGAGACTAGTAACATAAGTAATCCATATTTTAAGTTGTAGGTATGGGAAGATTATTTAGTTGCATTTGCAACAAAATATTCTCAGTGGTTTTGAAATGTCATTTATACGAGGTCTTTATAGTAAAGATTGGAATTTTTTTTTAGAGTACCCATGTTTTATGCCAGTTAGTATGTATTTATCAGTTTTTATACATTGAAGAAGATGAGTAATATAAGCAATCTATACTTTGTTTTGTAAAGATGGGAAGGTTATTTAGGTGCATATCCAACTTGAAGTTTTTAAATATTGTCAGTAGTTTTGAAATGTTGTTTCTATGAGGCCTTACAAATAAAATTTGGTTTTTTTCCCCCTTTTGTCTATGAACTGGTAAATGCATGGATTGTAATTTTTTGAAGTTTTTGTACATGATTGCGACAGTGAGAATTGGTTTGTTTGTTGAAAATATGGGTCAATAACCCAACATAGATCATAAGCATGGCATATCAAAGATAGAGACGTGTTTTTTTGAGTAGCTGGGTAATCGATAAGCTCATATGGACTCGAGTGTTTGTAATTGTGGTGGTAACCACATTTTTAAGTGCTAGGCCTAGATTATGTAACATTAATTCAAGCAACTATTATTTGCCAACTAATGGTGGGACATTAATATGGACAACCATGAGGGTTACAGGTCAAAATCAATCAACATATCTCCCTTCAACTATTATCGATATTGTGGTGGTAACCACATTTTTAAGTGCTAGGCTTAGATTATGTAACATTAATTCAAGCAACTATTATGTGCCAACTAATGTTGTGACATTAATATGAACAACCATTAGGGTTACAAGTCAAAATCAACCAACATATCTCCTTTCAACTATTATCGATATGGAGATAGTGAAAACCTTCAACTACCGTTTCAAAAAATAGTGAAACAATTTTTTTGTTAATTTTTTTTTCTCTAAAAAAAATTATTTCACTATCTCCCTAGCACCACCTTGCCACCTTGAAGTGTTTTCAATAATCAACTTAAAGGTGACTTCAACCAACTCTGTAGCACCACCCTACAACCTTGGAAATGACAAATTTAGTACAATATTGTGGGCTCCCATACTTGGGATAATGGTCCACTTACAAAGATATACAATGACTTTACTTCAACTGACCAAAACCCTAAGACCTACACCCTTGTCCCAACAACAACCACTAAGACCAAATGACTCCTACAATTCCTTGTACAATAATGTCTTTACAAAATTTTCACAATACTTTGAATTTACATAGCACAACTATACAATGAAAATGTATCGAAAGTGAGGAACGTTGCTTGTAGATGAATGATAACCGCTGTGAATTAAGCCATCGCCACTGAGATTACTGATGTACTATATGGGAAAGGCTTTATCGCTTGAACAAGTTGCTCATCCCAAATTGATGACTATAAAGGATATATATGTATACATATTGTACTTGAAATTCTAACTTTCAAATCAAAACCATAAGATTGTGACTATGGAAACATCAACTGCTGAGCAGATGTACCCTTGACTGGAGAGATTTCTGAAACAATTGCAATGTGCTAGTGACACTGTGCCTTTGCTTTCTGTCTTTGATCAATGTGCTCTTCACTGCTCCAAGGTGTAGGCTACAAGAGATATTGCAATGAAACACAAGCCCTTGTTGTTGTGCAATATGAGCTTGATATTGTTAATTTTTCATCAATTTGTTCTATGCTGCAACTATTACTTCAACAATATCCAATAACATCCAATCTAACAATTTCATTTCTTCAATTATCCAATGATAATAGAGCAATAATAGATAGAAAAATTAGACAAATGCACAATGAAATGCAACCACAATACGAGACACAAATTTGGTCAATGACTAGGAAAAACCCCACTAGGGGGAAAGCCCTTGCAAATCTTCTTCTATTAGATTGTGTTCAAATGGTCAGTAGAGAGATTACATCATCCAACATCAATTTCAATATCCAATATTCAAGTAGCTATCCAAAACGGAGATGAAAGAGAATCAACAACAGTCAACTCAAGTGCAGATCTGTCCCAGTGAACAACAACCAACATCAATAGTGAATGCCCCAACCAGTCAACAGTTCACGGTCAAATCAACGGTTTAGCAGCTCGGTCTAGAATAGTCAAATTTGACCTTTAAATCTTGTCAAAGATTAGTCAAAATAGTGCCAAAACATATGGTCAAACTCTGTCAAAGTCTGTTCTTTTGCCTGCGGTCAAATATGTAGTCAGGCTTAGTCAAAGTGCCCAGAACTTTTCGGTTTTGGTGCCAAAAGATGTGGCCTAGAAAAATCAAAATTTTGGTGGAAAAATCACAGTCAAATGATAGGTCAAAGTGCTCAGTCAACGCTTTGCAACTGCGCTGAAATTCGACCTGTAACAACTTTGTAATTTGGCTAGGTCAAAGTGCTCGGTCAACGCCTTGCAACTGTCTGAAATCGACCTGCAACAAGTTTGTAATTCGGCCCAAAAAAACAATCCCTTGTCCTTCACATGTGAGAAAATCCTTCTCTGAGTTGTACAAACCAATAGGAAGAGGAGAGATAAGATATGTGAGTGATGATGAAGTGCCAAATGAGGATGAAGGTCACTTGTATTTATATGAATTGATGAGGGTGAAAAGACGTGTCGATTAGGCTTTACGAGCCTACATGATAGTGTAGTCGACCTTGCCAATTTGCACATGAGTTGACTTTAATTCAAAAACACACATCTCCTTGTCTATTTTGAGTGATCTTTAGGTCGATTTTGGTCTTTTCGAAAAGAGGAATTTAATACAATAATGATCTCCATCAAATGCGCTGTCCAAAATGGAATTTGACCCTAATTGCATAATTTAACACTCCCTCTCAACTAGGGAGAATTCCGCCTGTCAATATCTGTCTATTGATCATCATGTCAACTTGTTATCTTGTACCATCTCTACTTGACTCTACTCATCTCATGCTGAACATTCTCGTGCCTAAAGAAGAAGAAATGTTGCAGGGGAGCTCCAACTACCACCCTGCCTCTATCACCATTGGAGAGACTCTGCTACCACTTGAACTCATCATCATCATCATTATCATCATCATCGGGGAGCCATACCTACCACCCGGATCCAAAGACAATTGGTGAGACCAATCTACCCTAAGTGCAGGGATCACACTCTTTACCAAAGTCCTTGACAACAAGTGAGATCAACTTACCAGAGGTAAGGATCTCAATCTACCCTACTGTAAGGGGTAGGGATTACACCCTGTCCCAAGTCCCTCAACCCATTGGCCAGATGGGAGAGGTTATCCCACAGAGTGGGCAATACACTAACCAGGGCATACTTTGACTAGGGGATATCCCAGGTCTCAACATCCTATCAGTCAGAGGTATCTCATCCCTAGGAGCCCTATAGCTCCATTCCACACACTAGGAGCTCAACTAGGGGGAAGAGCATTGCTTAGTGTTCTTGATTAGCTTAGACCCTTATTCGAAAGGGTCATCTCAATTAGTCCAAGCTGCTCTTTGAAGAACAAGAACTTCCCTTTCAGCAAAGTCGTGGTGAGGATGTCGGCTATCTGCTCATCTGTTGAATTGTGGAGGAGTCTCACGACTCCTCTCTGCACCATGTATTAGATATAATGATATGTGATCTCGATATGCTTGGACTTGTCATGAAACACATGATTCTTTGACAAACAGATCCCACTCTTACTGTCGCAATAGATGATTGTCATGTCCAGAACCTGCTCAAATAGCTCTCCAAAGAGCTTTCTCAACCAAACTGCTTCACAACTCGCAAGTCTAGCTGTAATATACTCAGCTTCAACAGTGCTAAGGGCTACAGATTTCTGCTTTCTGCTCATCCACGATATCATGGTAAATCCTAGACTAAAGCATCCAAAAGTACTCTTCCTATCGATAACATTGTTAGCCCAATCTGCGTCTATATATCCATGTAGTCTAACATCTCCAGTGGCATATCTCAATCCAAGGTTAATAGTCCCATGTAGATATCTTAATACATGCTTGGCGACGACCCAATGTACATGGTGAGGCTCAGTCATAAACTGGCTCAAGGTGTTAATTGCAAAACATATGTCGGGGTGAGTATTCACGAGAAACATCAGAGCACCAATCAATTGTCTATACTCAGAAGGGTTTGTTAGGTCCGGTCCAACAACTTCTCCACACAACTTCTTGAAATTCATCTCGATAGGTGTAGGCAAGGACTTGCACTCAACCATGCCAAATCTCTTTAGTAGTTTCACAACATATTTTCCTTGTGAAAGGAAAATCTCACCCGACTTCTGCCATACTTCTAGTCCTAGGAAATAGTGCATCAAACCAAGGTCTTTCATCTTGAATTTGGAAGCCAACTTCCTCTTACATTCTAGAATGAGAGGGTCTACACTTGTCATGAATAAGTCATCAACATATAATACCAAAATGAGAGGCATACCTTGGAGCGTTTTAAAGTACAAGTTTGGATCAACATTGCTCCTTGTGAATCCCAAGTTTATCAAGTAACTGTTGATACGCGCATACCAAGCACGAGGGGCTTGCTTCAATCCATAGAAATATTTCTTCAATTGGCATACATATGTCTTCCCGTCATGAAATTCAAATCTTAGAGGTTGTTCCACGTACACTTCTTGCAACAAACCATGTAGGAAAGTTGTCTTCACATCCATTTGATGGAGAGTCCATCCTTGACTTGCAGCAAGGGCTACTGTCGAACAAATGGTTGCATATTGGGCCATAGGAGCAAATATATCATCGTAATCTTCTCCCTACTTTTGAGAGAATCCACCGGCTATGAACCTTGCCTTGTATTTTTCGATGCTTCTATCAACCCCATGCTTGAGCTTAAAGAGCCATTTGGAGGTTACCATAGATCTTCCCTTTGGTCTTGACACAATATCCCATACGTCATTTTTCATAATAAACTCATATTCTTCGGCCATTGCATCCTTCTAGACTTGTTCCTTGACGACGTCTTTTAAAGGTAATCTTCACTATATCCAACAAACATACCTTTCCTCCCTATAGTTTTTAGCTTGTTTCCTTTGTCCTTCGGCACATGGAAATACAGGAGGCAGCGAAAAATTCATAGATGACCAATATCAGGCTTGACACTTGTGAATACTTCCTTGGGAGTCTTGTTGTCCAAAGCTTGATGAGGCACCCTGTTTTGAACATATATCGCTATGTTTGTTGCTTCAGCGCAAAGGAACTTTGGCTACGTTTGGTCATGGAGCATGGCTCAAGCAACTTCTATAATGGCCCTGTTCTTTCTCTCAGCGACTCCATTTTGTTCGGGGTGTAGGGCATAATGGTCTCCTTCTTAATTCCTTCCTTCTTGCAAAAGTCTATAAATTCATTTGAGGTGTATTCCCCACCGTTGTCGCACTTGAAGTTTTTATTTTTATTTTTTTCCCTGTATGATTTTCAACCAAAGCCTTGAACTCTTTGAACATTTTGAACACTGCATCCTTGTGCTTCAAATAGTATATCCATGTCTTCCTTGAGAAATCATCAATAAAGGTGATGTAATAAAGGTGACCCCCGAGTGAATGCACGGGCATTGGACCACATATATCAGAATGAATAAGATAAGTCTTATTTTCGCTAAAGGGGAAGGGTCCCATTGTCTTCTTTCCATTTGCACACTCAGGGCATACTCCATCATGTTGAGCTTGAACATCGGGGATCCCGGAGACCAACTTCTTCAATTTTTGAAGTGCATCATAGTGTAGATGGGCCATCCTTCAGTGCCACAGCTTGCTTTGAAGATTTGTATTATGGACCGTAGCTAAAAGAGGTATTCTAGTGACTCTATAGAGTCCTTTAAACCTAGTTCCAAAGTGAAGGCATTTCTCATGTAGGATTCAACAGGGCAAGTATTACTTTTCCTTTAACGAATGCAACCCTCATTCCTTTATCCTCCAAAGCAGAGATTGAAACCAAATTCTTCTTCAATCGCGACACATATAATACATCATGAAGCAAGACAAATGCCCCATAATTCAAATGAAAATTGACAAAACCAAAACCCTTTACGGGATGAGTGGTATTATCACCAAGAATAATGTTCAAATTTGTCTCCCTCTCTACCAAATTAGAGAAAACTTCCTTATATCTAGAAAAATGATGAGAGGCCCCACTATCAACCAACCAACTATTTGAAGAATCTAGAGGAGATGAATTAGCTAATGCAGAAATAAGAATATGTTCAGATTGATTAGTAGCATTGCCTTCATACCTGGAGTTCCTTGACCTCTTTGGAGGTTGATGGCTATCTTCATGATCATTAAGGGATTTTCTTCTTCTTCCATTCCTTGTTCTATCGTGTCTTCTTTCATATGACTTCTTGTTGTTGAAGCCATAACTATTGTTGTAGGACCTTGAAGGGTTCCTTCTTGGAGCATCTCTCTTTTCGGGACAATCTCGAGCATAGTGACCCTTTCGATGACAATTGTAGCACTCAACATCTCTATCTCGACTTCTTGAAATCTCGATTAGATTAAGGAGGTCTTCTAGATTTAGATGGATTTCGCTTTCTTTGCATTCTTTTTCTTTCTTTGAGCAACGTAGGCAGAGGGCTCTCCTGCATTTGATCCTTGAATTTTTCCTCTAGTATCATCCTTGATTCTTCTTGAGTGAGATTTCCAATAAGTTCATCAAATGACGAGAAGTTATTGTTGTTACTTCTAGCAGTAATGAAGGTTTCCCAAATGGGAGGGAGGCCTTTGAGAGTTATGATCACCAATTCCTTGTCAAGTGTGGTTTCCCTAATTCTTTGAAATTGATCTCTAAGACGAGGTATTCTCATAATATATGACAACACATATTCTTCTTTGTTCATATTTGTATCTTTGAGTTGATCTTTCAAAGAGATGATTTCATTCAAATTGTTGACTTCATACATGTCGTCTATCTTGTCATATATGTCCTTAGATGTTCTTAAATTTCCAACATAAGCAAGTAGATTATCTTGTAAACCATCAACTATAATTTGCTTTGCTTTTAACTCACCTTTCTTATGCTTGCTTTTGACAGCAGCGGAAGCATTTTCGGGAGGCTCAGGTACCTTTCCTTGAATGAAGTCCAAAACATCATTGTTTTTAGTTATGATCTCCAACCTGACTTTCCATGCAACAAAGTTAGATGAATCACCCAACTTCTAATGCTCCTTGAAGACAATTTTACCAAAATATTTTTCCTTTTTCAATCAGATGTTTGAAAGATGGATGCTCTTGCTCTATGTATCTTGGGATTGTCTTCACCTTAGCTCCGAAACCATGTTAATTTTTCATCAATTTATTCTATGCTGCAACTATTACTTCAACAATATCCAATAGCATCAAATCTAATAATTTCACTTCTTCAATTATCTAATGACAATAGAGTAATATTAGATAAAACAATTAGACAAATGCACAATGAAAGAAAAGTAAGAGACAAGAGACACAAATTTGGTCAATGACCGAGGACAAACCCCACTAGGGGGAAAACCCTTGCAAATCTTCTTCTATTAGATTGTCTTCAAATGTTCAGTGGAGAGAGTATATCATCCAATATCAATTTCAATATCCAATATTCAATCAACTATCCAAAACAGAGATGAAAGAGAGAGAGAGTCAACAATAGTCAACTTAAGTGCAGATCTATCCCAGTCAACAACAGTCAACAACAATAGTCAATGCCCTAACTAGTCAAGAGTTCATGGTCAAATAAACCCTTCAACAGCTCGATATATGACAATGAAATTCAGCCTTTAAAGCTTGTCAAAGATTAGTCAAAACAGTCCCGAAATAGATGGTCAAACTCGGTCAAATTTTGCTCTTTTTCCTGTGGTCAAATCTGCGGCTAGCCTTGGTCAAAGTGCCCAAAACTTTTGGGTTTTGGTGCCAAAATATGTGGCCTACAAAAATTGAAATTTTGGTGGAAAAATTGCAGTAAAATGATAGGTCAAAGTGCACGGTCAATGTTGGTTAATGCTCCCTGCAACTGCTTTGAAATTCGACCTGCAACAACCTTGTAATTCAGCCCAGAAAAATAGTTACTTGTCCTTCGCACATGTGAGAAAATCCTTTCTTGTCTGAGTTGTACAAACCAATAGGAAGTGGGGAGATAAGATATGTGAGTGATGATGAAGTTCCAAATGAGGATGAAGGTCACTTGTAGTTATATGAATCGGTGATGGTGAAAAGATATGTCGACTGGGCTTTCTGAGCCTACATGATAGTGTAGTCGACCTTGCCAATTTGCACATGAGTGGGATTTAATTAAAAAAACACACTTCTCCTTGTCTGTTTTGAGTGATCTTTAGGTCGATTTTGGTCCTCTCAAAAAGAGGAATTTAATGCAATAATGATCTCCATCAAAAATGGAATTTGACTCTAATTTCATAATTTAACAGATACTACCATTGAACTCTCTTCACTGTGAATTCCTTTATCCGATCAATGCTCTTACAATACTTATGGCTTAGATATGTAGACAGTCACTGTGATGAGCCAAATTTTGAATGGATGCTTGAATGGTCAACTTCAATTAGTTGACAAACATTGAACAAGCATTAATTCTGATAAAAAAAATGAAACATCAGACCTCAGATCAATAATTAGGACTAATATTATGTTTGAGACCCATCATAAGTAATCCGTGACTTGTGCAAACCTTCGGTGCTCAGTATAGATGTAGCATTAAATGTCAGGTACTATTCAAAGGAATGCCCTAACGCTGGCTGAAAAAGCCAACATGATTGCTTTAGATTTTCATCATCAACAACCTACTTTCCAAGCTCAAGAAACCATCACCAAAATAAGTGAAACAAACTTTGTGTCCTTTTGTTTTATAGTAATTGTGTTTTGAACAAGTTCCCTGAATAAGGGTTGAATCACAAAAAAATGCCTTATTCCTTCGCTCCTGCAGAGATGCTGTAATGAGGGCTGAAACAAAGGAGCATTGAGCCTTCACTTTGATTTCTTGCTAAGAAAAAGATAATGATGCATGAACATGGTTCTTCACTTGTTCAGTTGCACATGGGTTGCTCTAACGGTGACCGAGTAGAGGATCTGTCATCAAACTGTGGAATAAAACTTCCACAAAGATATCATTAGAGGTCTTGAATGATGTATGCCCTAAAGGGCCGAATCTTAAAGAGGATTATTGTTTTGTTGTTTCAGAAAGAGGGCCTTTAATAAGCCTTTCCCTGAAATAGAAATTTGACCAAGTGAATCCCAAACCAAAATGCAAACAAAAATAATTCCCAAAACCTATTTTATGATCTTTCTCTTCCTGCACAAGGGTTGAATCAATTTTAGAGCTTGTTCACTTTGGATTTTTCATTTCTAGTGCATACTTTGGAGGTGAGGTTTATGCCTCCTTTTATAGTTTATCTCTTGGATAGAAGGGGCTCCCAAAGAGATGAACGACGGAGGAAGTTTAGGGAGGGATTTTCCTTCTGATATTTAAACTTTGTTTAGATTAAGGCCCAAGAGTAGGCCGTCCATCTTTTGAGGATGAGAGATTTCCATGATTTTATTAATAAAGTCCAATGCCCTTCAAGCCCTCATTGAGATTTGACCTTTGACTTGCTCAATTGTCCTTTGGGTTATTTTTTGAGCTATGAGATTGGAATTCAACAAAAATATTAAGTCCCAATCATGATTTTGACCTTTTGACTTTTGGGGTTATTATCCACATCATGGGGGAATTATTTTCAAATGAGGATATCTCACAAACCATGAGGCCTCTTGTGGCATGCTACATACCATTGAAAACAACTCGACGAGGAGAATCCAATAGGGATGATTTGGACACGAAAAACCATGAATTTCCATGTCATGTTAGTCGACAAAAGGTGGGGCATCTCCTGGTGCTGCTTGGGTTCACATCAGTGACAACCACTTATCAACAACCTCCCCCTTTGGCATTGATGGCAACACACATACTCCCCATATGATCATTGCTCCCCCTGACATCATGCCTCTGATCTTCCTGACCTGCTTTCTCTCCCCCTTTGAAATCAATGGCATAGGGTGACTCCCTTGGACAATGTTCCTGCTCCTATGGCCTATAACCTGCCTTTGTTCACCCTGTTTGCTTGGCTGGATAAAAGAGCATTTTAATGTGAACTTGGGAGAATCCCAAGTTTTTGTCGAAGGCACTCAAATGTCTCACGTGGCAATGGTTTAGTGAAGATGTCAGTCATTTGTTCTTTTGTCCCAATATATTCCGCTTTTATGTTCCTCTCAGCGACTTGTTCTCTAACAAAGTGATACTTGATAGGAATGCATTTTATCTTTGCATGCATGACAAGATTCTTGGAGATGCTAATGGCACTGGTGTTATCATAGAACATCACAATGGGATCATCAAAATTCACTTGAAGATCTTGCAATGTTTGTTTCATCAAGAGGACATGTGTACAACAAGCTGTTGCTGCTATGTATTTTGATTCCATTGTGGACAAGGAGACTAAAGGTTGCTTCTTGTTCAACCATGAAACAAGACAACCATTGAGATAAAAAGATGCCCCACTAGTGCTTTTATGATCATCAACGCTTCCTTCCCAATCAGCATCTATATAACCTATGATAGTTAGGTAATTTCATTTTGCATATTATAAGCCAAAATCTGTTGTTCCCTTGAGATATCGAAAGATTCTCTTCACTGCAACAACTTAGGATTATTTTGGTGCTGCTTGGAAACATGATACCTATCCAACCGCTTGCATCACATATGGCCTGGAAGCTATCACATATAGAAGATTACCAATCATAGATATGTACATCCTCTGGTATACATCCTTGGATAGATCACCAATGCTAAGCTTGCAACCTATCACCATTGGGGTGCTGACCAGTTTGCAATCTTCCATCTGAAACCTTTTCAACATTTCTTTGATATACTTGGTTTGACAGATGAATATGCCCTTGTCTTCCTAAGCTATCTGAAGTCCCAAGAAGAAAGTCAGTTCTCTAAGCTGTGACATCTTAAACTCACTTTGCATATCTGTTGCAAACATCTTGCTTACCCTATCATCATCACTACCAAAAATGATGTCATCCATGTATACTTCAATGATGGTCAAGTTTTCATGTTCAACCTTTATATAGAGTTTGCTATCGATATTTCCTCTCTTGAACCCTTGTTTCTTCAAGTACTTGTCAAGATGAGCATACCAAGCTCTAGGTGCTTGTTTGAGACCATACAATGCCTTCTTTAACCTGCAAATATAATCTTTCTTGTTAGTGAGCAAAAATCTTGAAGGTTCTAACTTTGTAACCGGAGAACCCACAATAAAAACCATTTTGCTGTTAAAGTTTCAAACCCCAACAGGGATCCATCATCATGACTCTTATTGAATGTGGATAGAAGAAGAGCTCAATTACAAGATATAAATAGTTATGAGGTACGTTGTTTTGATTTTACGTCCATTTGATATACTTTGATCTTCCTTGAAGATGCATAAGCCAAGAACATTATGATGGCTTCCATTCTGGCAACAAGAAAAAATAGATCTTCGAAATTTATTCCTTCAACCTGTGCATACACTTTGCGGACCAACCTTGCTTTGTTCCTGGTAACATGTCCATCCTCATTCAACTTGTCCCTGAAAGCCCATTTTGTGCCAATGACATTTTTGTCCTTTGGTTGTGGAACCAACTCCCATGTGTCATTCTTCTCAATTTGATCCAATTCTTCATTCATAGCTACTACCCCAATGCTCATCATGACTAGCCTCTTCAAAGCTACTAGGTTTAAATGTGGCCAAGAGTGCTAGATGTGCTTTCTCTGTCTTGCGTACCTATCGATTTATTTTGGTTCCTATATTTTCATTTATATCCCCAATGATCTGATTTGAAGGATGATTATTTTTTATACCATTCTTTAGGAGTATTTTAAGATACTTGTTGATCATTTCTTGCTTCTTCTTAGTTGGCATTAGTTTCCTGATTTGATTGTACTTGCTTCAGGGCTTCCTCTTTCACCTTTTTTGGTTCCACTTTTTGTATCTCTGGTTCGCTTTTATATTAGCTTCCTTGTTTAGCCTTTGATCCATGTACTTCATCAAATGTTACATTGACGCTCTCAACTATCTTGTTGAATCTTTGATTGTAACATCTGTATGCTTTGCTTTTGTGTGAATAACCAACAAAAATGCCTTCATCTACCCAAGAGTTAAATTTTCCAGTTTTCTGATCTTCCCTTTTAATGTAGCATTTTCTTCCAAAGACTCGAAAATGTTTGACATTTTCCAATCTTTTGCTCCATAGTTCATACAAAGATTTATCACTGTTGTTTGTAAGTAGTCCTCTGTTCAAAATGTACATGACTGTGTTTATTGCCTAAACCCATAATTCGCCTTCCAATTTTGAATCATTTAACATTGTTCTGGCCATCTCTTCTACTGTCGTGTTTTTCCTTTCGACAACCCCATTTTGTTGAGGTGTCCTAGCTGTTGAAAACTGCCTCTTTATGCCATGCTCTTCAGAGAAACATTGAAATTCCTTAGATGTGAACTCACCTCCATTATCTAATCTTAGATAATTAATTTTCAAATCAATTTCGTTTTCAACCATTTCCTTGTAGATTTTGAAACATTCAAATGTTTCATATTTCTTCTTCAAAAAACTGAAAAATGGTCATCCTGGTATAATCGTCATTCATCAACAGGAAATATTGTTCACCATTTAGTCCCTTGGTCTTCATTGGTCCACATAAGCCAATGTGTATCAGCTCCAAAGGTTTTGACGTGAAGTGTTCCTTGGTCTTGAATTCAACTCTTGTTTTTTTTTTCGTGCTTTCAATGTTTACACGAAGCACTGGTTGGTTTTGAGATCTGCGACATTTCCCTCACAACTTCCATTTCACTGATTCTCACAAGATTTTCAAAGTCTATGTGTCCCATTTGCTTGTGCCAAAGCCAAATTTCATCCTTTTTTATTGAAAATGTAGCAAGAAAATCTCAATTTGAATTTGCCTTGGTCAAACTAGAGAAAAATTGAATTTCCATTTCAACATAAATCTTGGAGGTAGTTAACTGAGGTGACATGGCGCACTTGTCACTTAGTTAACTCAGTTAATTCGAGTTGGGGAAGCTTGAGTTCAATTCAGTATGAACGATTGCTAATTTGTAGATATATATCTAAGTTAAATTGAGTTATGGCCAATTAAACTAGTTTTAACTATTAGAAGAACTAATGGAGGTCAAGTTGTGGAACTGGAACCTCAACCACACTTAGTGATCAACCAATTAACTAATCAATCAGCCAAAAATAACTGATGCATGTAGAGAATTCGAGTTACCCAGTTGAGATGGAGATTCCAAGGTAGTGTACTATCAGTTGTAGACTATTCCCATGTGTATAAGTGGTGCATGCATTTAGAGGAAGGACTTAGAGGAATTTCACAATCCAATTGAGGGAATTTCCTAAATAATAGGGGCTAATTTCCTAAGGAACAATGCAAGGAAATAGGAGCTTGAAGGACTTGAAAATTGGCTAAGTGTTGGTCAAAGCCAATCAATTAGGCAGAGGGATAGACTGTACACTTGCAGGTTGTGCTCATGCTTGAGAAAACATATGTATTTCATCTATATTCTCTGATTAATGCAATCTAGATAAGAAGGGGTTTTGAGCAGTGGCTTTTGCCCTAGATAAATATTTGTGCATGTATGATGTTTCCTTTTGCATGTCTATGATTTATGTTCTATATTGTGAATTAACTTCCACAGATCAGTGGAGTAGCTTCGAGTCTTGTGATTTAGTAAATTTCATGAGCAATTTTAAATCCACACAATAATTCTATATGGTATTAGAGTAGGATTCACAATAGAGAAGGAATTTCAAAGTTTCTATTGCAGGAGGATCAGATTTGCAAGATCAATTCTCCAGAGCTAGAAGGATGGCTTTCTATGGACTACGACTCAAGTATGCCCTTGAGGGAATCTCAAAGTATATTGCTTGGAAGGACCGCATGGAGGCAGTTGATGCTTAGGATCTAGAAAAATGGAAGAAGTGTTTAGCCAACGTGAGGAGAATCATATTGGAGGGAGTACGAGACCATATTGTCTCAAATATCCATGGGAAAGAGACTTTGTATGCAATATGGCAAGATTTGGCATATTTGTTCTAGAATAGTAGTGACCACAAAACGCTGACACTCAAGGATAAACTTCGAAATATCAAGATGTAGAAGAACAAGACTATTTCACATTACGTGAGCAGGTTCACAGATTGTGTTGATGAACTTGGTTAGGTTGGTTTTACTGTAGGAGAAGTTGATTTGGTAAGCCTAGCCCTTCTAGGCCTTCCTAAGAGCTGGCACAAATACCAAGATTCGATGAATGGGAGGGAGAAACTACCAAATTGGGAACGCCTATGGTCCGATTTGGTACAAGAGCAAATAATGTAGAATACTAGAGATGGGACTTCATAGGGCGAGGATGAAGAAAATTGTGCCTTGGCTAGAAAGGAAAAGAAGGGAAGAGGGAAGAAATCCCAATCCAAAGCAGAATCTAGTCAAGGGGGCAAGAAGAAAGAGTTGTCGAGAATCAAGTGCTTTCATTGTTATGAATTCAGGCACTATGCCACGAAGTGTCCACACGAGAAGACAAGCAAGAAAACCTTAGGAGGAGCAGCAGATGAAGCTTTGGCTTCACAGTTCGAGCTTGAATTTACTCTCATTGCATGTATGGCCAACACAGTGATGGGGAGCATGTGGTACTTGGACAGTGCTGCCTCATTCCACATGACGGGGAATAGAGAATTTTTCAGTGATCTGGGGGAGAAATATCTCCAGATGTACATCGAGATGGGAGATGATGGAAGGTACAACACGATCGAGATTGGTACAATCGCCTTTCAGAGGGAGCCAGGCTCCCCTCTCTCAAGGATGTGATGTTTGTTTTGGGTCTAAAGAAAAATCTCGTCTTTGTTGCAGCTTTGGAAAACCATGGTTATGATGTGATCTTCAGCAAAGGGAAAGCATTCCTGAGACACATAGCTATGGGACAAGTGAAATAGATTAGGGTTTGTGTGAAGAGCCTGTACAAGCTAGATGTGGAGGTTTGTGTTGCATTGAGCACAAAGGCAGAGAAGGTGTAGAGCCACGATGTTGGTGAACTTTGGCATAGAAGACTTGGCCATTTGCATCATGACGCTTTGAATATCATCCAACAGATAACCACAAGCCTCCCCAAAGGAGCACTAGAGGAGCATGATACATGCAAAGGGTGTACCTTGGGGAAGTAGACAAAAGCCACTTTTCATGATCGAGACAACATAACACATGCAGTCTTTGAAAAGATCCACTCTGATGTTTGTGGACCTTTCTTTGACAACCTCCACTGCCATACACAAATATTTTGTCATTTTTATTGATGACTTCTCAGGGAAGTGCTAGATCTTCTTGATGCGGAAGAAGGATGAGACATTCTCCAAGTTCATAGAATTCAAAGCACTGGTTGAGAAAGAAACGGGCAAGAAGGTGAATGCTTTCAAGAGCGATAATGGAGGTGAGTACATGTCAAATGAGTTTAAAAATTTCTAGACTATACACTTGCAGGTTGTGCTCAGGATTGAGCAAGCATATGTATTTCATCTTTATTCTCTGATTAATGCAATACAGATAGGAAGGGGTTTTGAGTAGTTTCTTTCCCCTAGATAAATCTCTTTGCACGGTGATGTTTCCTTTTGCATGTATATGATTTGTGTTCTAGATTGTGAATTAACTTCCGCAGATCAGTAGAGGAGCCTCAAGTCTTGTACTTTAGTAAATTTCATGAGCAATTTCGAGTCTACACAATAATTTCCACATCTTTTGCCAAGAAACAACCTTTAGCAGTCTCATCCAAAGTATATATGCCGTTTGGAGTCCTAGTTGCAGTAGCCACTAATTGGTCAGTTTTTTCTCTTCTTATCTCACATTTCTTTGAGTCAAAGAATAATGTGTGTCCCTAATCACTCATTGACTTATACTCATCAGACTATGATTCTTATTTTCAATGCCAAGCACATCCTTTGCTGTATCATCCTTGCTTCCAAGCTTGACTATACTTGTTCCTATAATATTTGTAGACTCTTCATTGCCAAAAGATATTATTCCATCCTTTCCTTATTTTAGAGATATGAATTTATTCCTGTCTCAGATCATATGCTTTGAGAAACCACTATCAACATACCATACATTCTTCTTTCTTTGAGATTTTAGGGAAAGTGCACATCTTTCAGTTTTCTTCCTTCAGATTTGAGCATTTTGATTCTCTCGTGATTCCCCTTGGGGAACGGTTAACCTGCAATATTTAGCCAAATGTCCAAAATTGTTGCACTTATAACATTTTACTTCATTGCTTAAAAAACCAAACCTGTTGTAATTTTTCCTGTTATCCTCTTGCAAGCTTATGGGATAATCATTCTTGAAATACCTTCCAAAGTTGCTTCTGTTCCCACCATAGGCTTGGCAATTTACAACTTTATGTCCAAAATTTCCACATGAATAACAAACACCAAGAAATATATTTTTATGCCTGAGAGGGTGAGACCTTCACATTACTGTTCTCCATGATCCTTCTTGTTGATCTTGAACCTTTTGTTTTGTTGGGAATCCTCTTTCCTTCTTAGTAGATCCTATAGAAATGGCTACATAAGGTTTATTTAAATCTCCCTTTTCTACCGTGGAAGAGGTTGATCCTTTAACAAATGTTTTCATTCCCATTTATCCTTTCCTGTTTTCTTGGATGTTGTGAATGCCGTTTCTCGGTTAGATGGATCATCTTCCTACTCAATCCTCATTTCATAAGCTGCAAGAATCTTGTGTAGCTCGTCCATGCTAAAGTTGTTCAAGTGATCTATCTTCTAAGACAAAAAATTGAGGATTAAATCTTGTTGGAAGAGACTAAGGACCTTTCATACAATAACCTTTTTCTAGCTAGTTTTCCTAGTCATTCCAAGACATTTATTACTTCATCCACTTGTTGAAACAGAGCTACAGTGTTCTCATTTTCCTTCATCCTCAGTTGTTCAAACTGAGCTCTGCAAATTTGAAGTTTTTCTTCTTTGGCCTTTGAGTCTCCTTCATAAATGTTTTGAAGCTTGCCCCAAATTTCCTTAGCTGTTTTACAACCCAACACCTTAACATAAACAGATTGAGTGAGCCCACTCATAATGCCATTCTTGGCTTTGGCATAATATTCAACAAGTATCCTACCTTTTTCATCTGTTCGAGGAGAGGCTTTTGCATCATATCTTGGGAAATATATTGAGAGGGGGGGTGAGCGGAGGAGGGGCTGGGGTGAATCACTATTTTAAAACCACTTTAATTTTTTCATTTCATATTCTAATTTTTGTATGCTACTATCATTTAAACAATCAACATATGTACATGATTTCAGTGAAAGCAAACAACATATATCTGTTAACTTAATTCTTCATAAGTTCCATAAGATATTTATCTTTAACCAATGCATTACTAATTTCATTAGACATATATTTTGTTGTAAAGAGAAGAATAAACCATAACACATAAGCAACACAACAACATATGAGAACATCTGGATTTTTAGGTGGAAACTCAATGTGGGAGAAAACCACCATTTCCGTCATCTATGTCTTCTTTTTTTTATTATTAAGAGAACTTCCTACAGTCTTATACTGGCGTTGACTCTTACCAGCACGCAAGAACACACCTGCAGAAGGCTACAACCTTCTCTCGTTCTCTAGCACCCACTGGAAGGGAGATCCAACCCCTTGATCTCGTTTACTGGATCCTACCGGAAGGGAGCACCTACCCCCTGCACAATTTACTAGCTACTACTGGAAGGAATCTTCGACTCCCTTATTGAAGGCTCCAACCCTCACAACCTCTAGTTGACCACATTTCATAATAATCATATTGGATCCACCTGACTCAAAAAATCAAAACCTGTAGGCCACCTTTCATGATATTTTCAAACTGGACCCACTTCCATCATTAAGCCCAATACCAAGTAATAATTTTGAAACCAAACATTAAACCAATTGAATCACTGTATTACCATCAACCAATCACTAAATCTCAATCAATCATTGCAACAAGATCAAACCAATCGATAACAGATATATACCATCAGATAATGCACAACTATTCATCAATATACCAAACCATACACTATTCAACATCACAAAAGTCAATTGCTGTCACTGCAAACCTTGATCATATATACTTCAAAATGTATACGCTACTGTTCTGAAGCACACCCGCGTATGTATGCACTTCCTCTATATGACACCTATGTATAGATCTCAGAATACTGAACACTGAATCATCAATCACTGAACCATACATAGATCATCCCATCAATCATAAATCACTTGAACCAGTCACAAATTACTAAACCAAACATAAATCACCATACTGTAGCATCATTACCAATCAATATACCATTCCACATTTAACCTAGTGAACATTGTTAGATATAGATCATCATAATAGAGACATCATCGACAAACAACAATAATTAGAACAAAATAGATCAAATGTCATCAACAAGTCATATTGCAAAACCCTAGTATATGTACGCGACTTCCAAAAAACATATCAATGTATGTACATGCTTACCATGCACAACACCCGCGTACAGATCTCAACATACAATATAAATTCATAGAATTTATGTGACCCTGCAAAGACAGATCCACGTATGTACGCGACTATTCCCAAACATACTTGTGTACAAATCTGAAAACATTTCGCTACAAACATAATTTCATTCTCCACAACCTTTACTGTTAGAATTACAGACTTTAGAATACTTCATTTAGATCGGAGCATCATTATAACCACAAATATATCATTTTTAGTTACTTAGAGATTACAACTTGTAAATCAAATAAGCATATAGTCAACATACTCTAGATATTTTAGATCTGAGTCTTCTTCTTGCTCCCTGGTGCACACTTGTTTCAGATCAGATCACATATGTATAACTTATTACTTGCACACCTAACACCTTGATCTCCATCTCCTTGTATAGCCTTTAGCCTTAGCCAATACTTTAGGTAAATCCCTTGGTAATATCATTAGAAATCTCTGACAGGATCAAATAACCGTTGTCACTTCCATAACTATGGGCCAATACCATGGTAATGCCCCCTGATATCCAAAATACCATGGTTCAGATTTTGTATGCGACTTTTCTTCATAATACTTGCATATGCACGCAACCTTGCTTCTCAAGGTTCGTATATACTTTCTCAAACATCTTTATCATTCATCTATCTATGATCTATCATTTCTTCTTCCATATCACCTATAACATCTGTACAATCTATATAATCATCATGTTATCATCCTATTGACATATTTATCAAGTAGGTTTCCATCAAGGACAACACATTAGCCATAATGCCAACAATACCCTCCTTTGGACTTGATAACAATCACTTTGGTGTTTTGTCACCATCTGTAAACCCCTGCAAACACACCTGCAAATACCAAAACTTCTTACCAAACTTCTCCAAACACCAAGCTTTTCTCCCCTTTTGACATAAATGGCAAAGCATTGGTCAATGTTGAATGAAGGCTTCCCCCCCTTTATAGAGAGTATCATTGTAGGTCTGATCTGCTAAGTATGAAAACTACATACTGACTATGCTCCCCCTGAGCGTATGCTATAACCTCTAAAGATATATAATAAAATTACCAGACTTTATTATTCAACCAAATATGACCTTTCTTATCATCAATGACTCATGATTACATCAATCACCCAACATAGTGGGGTTACATATTTGACCCAACATCACATCAATTTCCCAACATAATGGGATTGCATACATAAATGAGTAGTTAGAATATTATATATTACGGAGCAATGGAACACATAAAATATTGCATAAATATAAACACAGAAAAAATGCACAAAACAAGAGAGACACAGATATACGTGGTTCACCCAGTTTGGGCTATGTCCACCCCGAACAACCAGTCCTTCCTTTCTATTATCCAGCAAAATGAAGAGACACAACCTACAGCAGATCCGTTGTAATATCCTCTGTTTTCTCTCACAGTCTCACCTCTCTCTTTCTCGCTCAGAGAATACACATCTATTACACAGCCTCAAATACAATGCTCTCATACAAAGAGAGGGGTTGCCTTCTAGGGCAAAAAACCTAAACTAAACATAAGTTCTACCGTCAGATCATCTGCCTAATGAATGGCCCAAATTGACTAGAAATTACTATACTTTTACAAGGCAATTTTACATCTGTTTTAGCTTCGGGGGCGCTGCCCCTGAAATCCCCGCAGGGGGACCGCTGGCCCCCAGACCCCCCAGCCGAGGGGGATCGGCCCCCCTCGGACTCTCGTGGGGGGGACAAGTCCCCCCCGCACCCCCCTGCGTGGAGGGGTGTACAAAACTTCATGGGGTATACATCCGGCTGAAACAAAGACCTTTGAACAATCATGCTCCACACACAACATGAGTTGACCCCATTAGCCTATGATAGAATTTTACAATGATTTACAACATGGATCTTCACACGACCTTTACATCAAGAGACGTATATGACACTTATAACCAAGAAAAGACCTCAACATTGAGGTAGCAAGAATCATCATGATAGTCATTAACAACCATCATACATAAGAACCTGCAATATGAACATCTGATTGCAGCAATATAGAAGCAACATGAACATCCTCATCATCAAGAAGATATGTAAGATAAGGAAATGTAGCATCAATCTTCAACATCATCAACATGTGACCAAATATGCAGTGTCTCCAAGAATCACCAAGCACTGAAGTAGAAGCATAAGATAGTGCAATAAATTTATGTTAGCAACTCATCCCTTTGACCTCATATCATCAAGATCAAAATGATCTCTTGACACATAAAAAGAGCCATAATCCTCAAGCAACATATACATCATCATATGCATCAACATGTGTGAAAAACAAAGAGAACCTTCAATCATCACAAATTTGATCAACATCCTTAACCATCGCCATATACATATCTTCAATGAACATAACATATGTATCTTCTTCGTCAATGTTTGACAACAACAATTTTTCAAATGTAGCTTAAGCAACATATAGACATTATCCACAACTTCATTATCACTAATGACTAAATGACAACAACATATGTATCTTCACCAATAACAACATCAATAACTACACGCCACCAATGATATTTAATCATCATGCAAGAAGGAATGCTTTTAGAAGCATAACATATGCTCCCCCTGAATTTGTGCCAACAGTTTACTGTCAAATCTGATCATATCCACCTCATCAATCAACAATTCCATCAAAGAACCATAACAATAATAACATTTTTCAACAACTCATGAACCATCATGAAACAACATCATTCCTAATAATCATTTGGGCATTATTAATAGTCTGCAATAAACTAATGTCAGCGCCTGAATATCAATAACCAACTAATAAAAACATATGAAAGGCTCCCCCTGAATTTGTGCCACGATTTATTCATTAGTGAGAAATATATGCGACTGTCTACATCAAAACTCGCGTATATATGAGATAGTCCTTTATGAAATTCACGTATAGAAAGGGGTTGATTCTTTATAGTCACAGGTCCCCTTGAACCTGTAATTTTCGTTCTTGTTCACATTTACTTCATCAGACGTAACGTTAGTAATACCAAAACATTATCAAAAAAGAATATCAAACCAAAATAGTGAATCATCACCAAGATACTCATGCATAGCCCCCCCTAAAATCATACATCAGTGATGCTATGGACATGATAATCATCACATGCTCTTCATGAGGTCATGTACCTCACATCACTTTTGCAGTAACTGTTAGAAGTATGCTTTAAGAAAAATAAACTGCAGTGGGAACTATCTTCTTTTATTATGAATGTGAAGAAGAAGAGGAACTATACCTCTTATTTATGCTTGAATTCTTCTCTACTAGCACATATAATTTGTCTGGATTTCTGTAACCTCTTGCTATAAAATTTCTAGTTTCTTCGTCTATAACTTTTCATTTAGTTGATGTAAATACAATTATACGTCCTTTGTCAGCGATTTGACCTACACGGAATATTCTGCTTTAGTCCTTGAACTAATAATGCATCAACTGCTTTTGCATACTTCTCAAGTTTGATTCTACCTTTTCCCATAATTTTTGTTGGAGCATTATTTCCAGGAATCACCTTACCATCTTTATTTTTCTTGAGAGACTCAAAATTTTCCTTATCTCTAATCATGTGATGAGAGCATCCGCTATCTATGTCCTATTCATCTTCATCTTCAAATGAGAAAAGAGAAAGAACACACCTTATCTCTTCTTCCTCTTTCTGCTTATTATGAGAAGTGCTGGTGGATCTATCTTTCTTAGGTCTTTTGGTAATAATGTTCTTATTTGATTGTTTTCCATGTTGTTTGTGGAGGTTCATCAACTTGTTCCCACATTATTTTGCTACATGCCCAAACTTCTTACAAGTATAACATCTTATATGACTAGAAAAGGGAGCAGAGGAATTATAATATTTCTGTTTCATATTCCTCCTATTGCAATCAATAACTTTGTGGCCAAATATGTTGTAATCAAATAAATATCCCTTAAAGAAACTTGAGTACTTGGGAGCTGATGACCTTCCTGCGAAGTGGCTATTTGCTTGAGATTGAAACAATGTGTTTTTGCAATTGGCTGCAACATGTCCATAATTATGACATATAAAGCATTCAACATTATTGATCAGAGGAGAGAATTGATTAATGTTTCTATTATTGGGAGCAAATGATTTATTTTGAAAACTTATCTTCCTTGCATGTTGATCTGGTTGACTTCTTATCTCTTTAACATGAATTTTAGATTTTGTATTGTTATCCTTCAAGATTCTTGCACAAGCATGTGAACTAGATTCTTCTTTTACAGTTTCATGAAAACCAAGACCAGATTTAATGGAAGGAGACCTTTGACTACTAAGAATGTTATCCAAAATATTAGTTCTATATTGAAATCTCAAGTGTTTATTATTTTCTTCTAATTTACCTTTTAGAATGTTTACCTCAACTTCCATTTTTTTGGTGCTGTTCTTCCTTTTCCAGATACTTCTTCCTCATTCCTTCTTCAACTTTTTTTCCTTCTTCCAATTGCTCATTTAATTCGATAATCTCGTCCTTCATCCCATTCTCTTGTTCTTCAAATACTTGAAGTAGCTCTTCATTTCACTTGTTTGATTTTTCAATTTATGCTCTTAGTTAGACGATCTCTACTTCAAGTCTTTCACAATATTGTTTAGATTATACTGCAACATTTACTGACTTAACATGATCCCTGTTATCATATGCCTACAACTTATCCTTAAGATTGATAATCCTTTTCAAAGAAAAATCAAGTTTTATTCTAATATTAAGAACTTCCTCTAACCCGTCTTCTTTTGAATCAGTAACTCTATCTGACATAATAAAGGTTTTTTTATCATCATACTAATCTTTGGACACACATTTAGAAATAATATTACCCGATGGTTCCCCTGATGACCAATCTTCCTTTGATTTTCCTAAATGAATGACCTGCAGATTATCCCATACTTCCTTTGCAGTTTCATAAT
Source organism: Pinus taeda (assembly GCA_000404065.3). Taxonomy (NCBI): domain Eukaryota; kingdom Viridiplantae; phylum Streptophyta; class Pinopsida; order Pinales; family Pinaceae; genus Pinus; species Pinus taeda. The sequence goes on along the minus strand of APFE030357520.1, from coordinate 33,631 downwards.
GGATAACCTTTCCTAATGCTGAATTAGTCATGTTATCAATGATTTCATTTAATGCTACATTATTCTTTTGTAATTATTCACTTGATGGAGGAATTGTAGTGCAACCATTACAAACTAAATCCCAAACATCATATCCCAAGTTTATTAATTTAGACTTCATCTTTTCTTTCCATTCTTGATAGTTATCATCACTTACCATAAACATACCTTTATTTTCCATTGTTTCTGACTTGCCTTGTTCCTTTGTTGCAGACTGTCCTTCATCCATAAATGCAGATGCATCACTATCATTGTTCTCTTGAATTGAATTCTTCCTTTGACTGCCTTCTTCTTTTGCTTCTTTCCCATTGTCCCTAATCCACTCCAAGCAGTTAAGATTCAACTGAAGTGACCTGCTCTGATTCCAATTGTTGGGAAAATAACTGAGAGGGGAAGGGGGGAGGGTAAATCAGTATTTTAAAACCACTTAAAATTTTTCATTTCATATTCTGATTTTTGTATGCTACTTTCATTTAAACAACCATCATATGTACACAACTTCAGTGAAAGCAAACAACATATACCAGTTAACTTAATTCTTCATAAGTTCCATCAAATCTTTATCTTTAACCAATGAATTATTAATTTCATCAGACATATATTATGCAGTAAAGAGCGGAATAAACCATCACACATAAGAAACACAACAACACATGACAACACCAAGATTTTTAGGTGGAAACCAAATGTGGGAGAAAACCACTGCAGTCGCCGTCTCTATCTTCATCTTTTATTATTAAGAAAAACTCTTACAATCTTGCGTTGGCATAGACTCTTACTAGCACACACGAGAAGTGAGCTCCAACCCCCTGATCTCATTGACCGGATACTATCGAAAGGGAGCACCTATCTCCTGCACAAATTTACTAGCTACTACTTGAAGGAAGCTTCAACTCCCTTACTGAAGGCTCCAACCCTTAACACCTCTTGTTGACCACGTTTCATAATATTTCATACTGGATCCATCTGACTAAAAAAATCAAAACCTGTAGGCCACCTTTTATCATATTTTCAAACTAGACCCACTTCCATTATTAAGCTCAATACCAAGTAACAATTCCGAAACTAAACAATGAACCAACTAAATCATTGTATTACCATCAACCAATCACTAAATCTCAATCAATCATTACAACAAAGATCAAACCAATCGATAAAAAATATATACCATTAGATAATGCACAACCATTCATCAATATACCAAACCATACACTGCTCAACATCACATAAAACAATTGTTGCCACTGCAAACCCTGATCATATATACTTCAAAATGTATACGCCACTGTTCTGAAGCACATCCGTGTATGTACACGCTTCCTCTATATGACACCTACATACAAATCTCAGAATATTGAAGACTAAATAATAAATCACTGAACCATACATAGATCGTCCCATCAGTCACAAGTCACTTGAACCAATCACATATTACTGAACCAAACATAGATCACCATATTGTAGCATCATTACCAATCAATATACCATTCCATATTTAACCCACTCAACACTGTCAGATACAAATCATCATAATAGAGACATCATCGACATACAAAACAATTAGAACCAAACTAATCAAATGTCATCAACACGTCACACTGCAAAACCCTAGAATATGTACACGACTAACACAAAAGATATCAAAGTATGTACACGCTTACCATGCACAACACTTACATATAGATATAAACATACAATACAAATTCGCTAAATTTATACGTGACCCTACAGAGAGAGATCCGCATATGTACGTGACTATTTTCAAACATACCTGCATAGAGATTTGAAAATATTTTGCTGCAAACACAATTTCATTCTCTAGAACCTTTACTGTTAGAATTACAGACTTTTGAATACTTCATTCAGATCACAACTTCATTATAACCATATATCTATCATTGTTAGTTACTTAGACATTTTCAATAAGTAAATCAAACAAGCATATATGTCAACATGCTTAAGATCTTTAAGATCTGAGTCTTTTCCTTGCTTCCTAGTGCACATTTGTTTCATATTAGATCACACATGTATAACTTATTACTTTCACACCTAACACCTTGATCTCCATCTCCTTATATAGCCTTTAGCCTTAACGAGTACCTTACGTAAATCCCTTGGTAATATCATTAGAATTATTTTACATAATCAAATAACCATTGTCGCTCCTATTACTATGGTCCAATACCATGGTAATGACCCAGGTATCCAAAATACCATGGTTCAGATTTTGTACGCGACTTTTCTTCATAATACCTGCTTATGCACGCGACCTTGCTTCTCAGGATCCGCGTATACTTTCTCAAACATCACCTTTATCGTTCATCTATCTCTGATCTATCATTCCTTTGTCCATATCACCTGTAACATCTGTACAATATGTATAATCATCATGTTATCATATTATTGACATATTTATCAAGTAGGTTGCTATCAAGGACAACACATTAGCCATAATGCCAACATCATAGCCCTGTTCGACTGTTTCCCAATATCATATCCTTGTGCAAGTATATATACCTGCGTCCATCCATTCCATAGTGCATAGTTTTAAACATCAAATAGAGGAACTCCATTCTTGGTGTACTCCATGATCTCTGTTCACCGGTTAGACTGATTTTACAAGGACCAAATATGATACCAATTGTTGGAGATACTAAGAGGGGTGAATTAGTATTTCTTATTAATTAGTGACTTGTTAATATTTTTAGAGCATTAGTTAATCTTCAGTAGTATTTAAAACCATAAATAAATAATGGATGATGAAAAAAATATTTTTAGGTGGAAAACCCCCTACAGGTCAAAAACCATCGAATGCTTTTCTAATAAGTTCTTTAAATCTTCAGCTCCAACTAAAAACAAAGCCACAACTCTCTAAAAATATAGAAAAAACATTTATTCTCGAACTCCCACTGGAAGGACGCCCCAACGCCCTAGTTCTGAAAAGATGTTCCAATGCCCTAGCAACCTCCAACTTGCCCTAGCACCACCTTACCACCCTGAATTGTTTTCAGGCTCCAACCTAAAGGTGACTTCAACCACCTCCCTAGCACGACCCTACCACCTTGAAAATGACTAAAATGTAATAAAATATTACGGAATCCCATACCAAGGATAATGGTCCACTTACACTGATATACAATGACTTTACTTCAAATGACCAAAACCATAAGACCGAAACCCTTGTACCAACAACAACAACCACTAAGACCAAATGACTCATACAATTCACTGTGCAATAGTGCCTTTACAAAATTTTCACAGGACAATGAATTTACAAACCACAAATGTATAATGAAAATATCCCTGAAGTGAGGAAAACCGCTTGTAGATGAATGATAAGTGCTATCGATTAAACCATTGCCATTGATATTACTGATGTACTAGATGTGAAAACCCTTACCGCTTGAACAAACTTCTCATCCCAAACTGATGACTGTAAAGGATATATAAGTATACATATTGTACTTCAAATTCTTCCTTTCAAACCAGAAGCATAAGACTGTGATTATGGAAACATCAACTACTAAGAAAATGTACCGTTGACTGGAGAGATTTCTAAAACACCTGCAATTTTCTAGTGATATTGTGCCTTTTCCTTATGTCTTTGATCAACGTGCTCTTCACTACTCCAAGGTGTAGGCTACAAGAGGTATTGCAATGAAATGCAAGCCCTTGATGTTGTGCAATAAGACCTTGATACTACCATCAAACTCTCTTCAATGTGAAGGCCCTCGTTCAATCAATGTTCTTACAATACTTATGGATTAGATACGTATACAGTCACTGTGATGAGACAAATTTTGAATGGATTCTTTAATGGTCAGCTTAAATTAGTTGAAAAGTGTTGAACAAGTATTAATTCTGATCAACAAATGAAACATCATACCTTAGATCAATAATTAGGACTGATATTATGTTTGAGACCCATCATAAGTAATTCATGAATTTTTCAAACCTTTGGTGCTCAGAATGGATGTAGCCTTAAATGTCATGTATTGTTTAAAGGAATGCCCAAAAGAGGGCTAAAAAAGACAACATGATTGCTTCATATTTTCATCATAAATTCCCTACTGTCTAAGCTCAAGAAAACATCACCAAAATAAGTGAAACAAACCCTTTTGTCCTTCGCTTTTCTGTTGTAATTGTGTTTTGAAAAAGTGCCCTAGATAAGGGTTGAATCACAAAAAATAACGCCTTATTCCTTCACTCCTGTAGAGATTCCCTAATGAGGGCCGAAACAATGGAGCACAAAGCCTTCACTTTGATTTCTTGATAAGAAAAAGATAGCGATGTATGAACATGATTATTCACTAGTTTAGTTGCACGTGTTGCTCAAATGATGAACGAGTAGAGAATTTGTCATCAAACAGTGCAATAAAACTTCCACACAGAAATCATCGCAGGTCCTGAATGATGTATGCCCTAAAGGGTTGAATCTCAGAGAGGATTAGGGTTCTTCTATTTCAGAAAGATGAGCCTTTAATAAGCCTTTACCTGCAATAGAAATTGACCAAGTGAATCCAAAACCAAGATGAAAACAAAATATTTCCCAAACCGTATTTTCCGATATGTCTCTTCCTGCACAGGTGTCGAAACAATTTCAGAGCTTGTTCACTTAGAATTTTTTCATTTCAAGTGCATACCTTGGAGGTGAGGTTTAGGCCTCCTTTTATAGTTTATCTCTTGGATAGAAGGGCTTTCAAAGAGATGAATGTTGGAAGAAGTTTAGGGAGGGACTTTCCTTTTGATATTTAAATTTTTGTTTAGATTAAGGTCCAAGAGTAGGCCGTCCATCTTTTGAGTATGAGAGATTTACCTCTTTTTATTAATAAAATCCAATGCCCTTCAAACCTTTGTCCAAAATTGACCTTTGACTTGCCCAATCATCCTTTGGTGTTTTTGCTTGAGCTATAATATTGAAACTCAACAAGAACATTAAGTCCCTATCATGATTTTTACCTTTTGATGACTTTTGGGGTTATTGTCCACATGATGGGGGTATTATCTTCAAATGATGATATCTCACAAACCGTGAGCCTCTCGTGGTGTGATACATAACACCGGAAACAAATCAATGAGGAGAATCCAATAGGATGATCTAGACACAAAAAACCATGAATTGCCATGTCATATTATTTGGAAAAAGGTGGGGAATCTCTTGGTGCTGCTTGGGTTGACATCAATGAAAACCACCTATCAACAACATTGAACTTCCTATTGGTACGTTGACAACGCTGATGGATATTTAGAGAAGAATAAAAGCTAGTTTATTGGATTCATATCAACAAATAAGGTTTTTTATTGTTGGATTAACGATTGGTTAAGTGACATTTGATCTCTTGCTTGAGGGATTCACATCAACTTGTGTCATTTGTGGAATCTCTTAATTCTTTTTATACCAAATTTGATTTTTTTTATTAAAAAAAATTATTAAAAACCCTTAAAATATTTTTTCTTAAATATTTTTAAAACTGCTAATAAAGTAAACACAATTGTATATTAAATCAGTAAATAAAATGAAATGGAAGTAAATAAGGAAATCAAGCACCAAGAACAACGAATTTATGCCCAACATGGTCTTCCTTCATATCATATTTCTCAAGAAAATCTGGGGCTAGACCCACAAAGAATACACAAAAAAATATAATGGTTGGGAACTTGGAATTGAGTCCCATTGGGAAAAATTGATCTTGAGAAAATTGAACCCTAGAAATTAGCACTATTGAAGAAAATTGACCTTTGGGAAATTTAGCCTCCCTCACCAAAAATTCGATCCTTCTCTTTTCTGTTGTACCACTCTTGCACACTTGAGTAATTTGGCCTTTGGATATTTCAACTCTCCTTCCATAATTCAACCCTCCTCTTTAGTTGAGTTGGTCTCTCTCTTTCCTATCTTTGGCTTCCGTGATTTTTTCTATCGAAATTCCATGCTACAATTTCCTCACTTTTTTAAAGTCTAATCAAGGCTCTTACTCTTGAGAAAATCACTTTCTCAACATAACATGTCTTCACCTTTCCCTTAAGTTTATTTTTATAATTTTATTAAGTCAAAATCCTTGATCCTAATCTCATAATTGATCAATGAATAGGATTAAATCCTAAGACTTTCTTGAGATCAACGATTGAGATTATATTTAAGTCACTTATATAATTTTATTATTTGTTTTTAGAAGTTTAGTATTATTGTCCATAGTAATTAACTAATTAATTATTGCACTTTTCCTAAGTTAACCTTAGGAAAATAGATCATAAAATCACCTACTCCACCATGCAAGCACCTAAAGAGGAAATCAAATATATTCTACATGCTAAGACACCAAGCCAATGTATAAGACCTTTTGAGGCTACAAAATCAACACTCCATCTTAACAAGGAAGGGATTCTCCACCACCCCCAACTTGTCTTTGTAAAACATAACTTTCCCCTCACTAAGGGCTTGGTGATAATTTCTATTGCGTGCTCCTTTGTGGAGATGTACTACAATCTCACAACATATGTTTGGACCATATCTTTGATGAAGTGGTATTTGATCTCTACATGCTTGGATCTATCATGAAACACTGGATTCTCAGAGAGCTTAATGCAACTCTCATTGTCATAGTGAATCACATTGGGCCCCACCTCAAGACCGAATAATCCTGTGAGCATCTTCTGAATCCATATGACCTCACAAATCACTAGACTTGCTACCATGTACTTGGCATTTGTTGAGCTTAAGTTCCATTGAGTGTTTCTTCTTACTATACCGTGATATCATAGCTAATCCCAAGCTAAAACAATGAAGTGCTCTCCTTGTCCACCACACTTTTTTCATAATTTGATTCTGTGTAGCCTTGCAACTCCTCTTGACCAACTCAAACATACATCAATCCATACTCCATTGTACCTCGAAGTTATCTGAGCACATACTTTGTTGCAACCTAATGAATGCTCCTCAACCTCACCATGAATTAGCTAAGTTTGTTCATGGAAAAATAAATATTTGGGTGTTGATCAAATACATCAAGGATCTAATCAACTGTTTGTACATGTTGGATCCACCAACTCACCCTAAGAAGCACTTAGATTCCTTAAGTTTGTGATCATAGGTGTAGACATTACCCTGCAATCCTCAATCCTAAATCTCCTCAAAATTTCAATTGCATACTTACCCTGCTCAAGGAATATCTTTCTTGGTTTCTACCACACCTCTAATCCCAAGAAGTAATGCATTAAACCAATGTATTCCATCTTGAACTCCGAAACAAGGTCCTCCTTGCACATACCTATGAGCTTCTTTGATCTTGTCAGAAAGAGATCATCAACATATAGCACCAAGATAAGTGACTCACTATCAACAACTCTATAGTACAAGTTTGCATTCACCTCATTCTTGGTGAAGACCAATCCAAGTGGGTACCCATCAATCCATGAGTACCATGCGTGAGGTGCCTACTTTAATAAGGACATATTCAATATGCATACATTTGACTCCCTCCCATGCATCGTAAAGCCCTGAGGATGCTCAGTAGACACCTTTTCCTTAATCAACCCATTGAAGAAGGTAGTCTTCACATCCTTTTAATGTATCCTCCACTCCATCTTAGAAGCAATAGAAATCCATTTGATGTATTGCCTTAATCTATGCATATCTGGTGATAGGGGAAAATGTCTCCTCATAGTCTACTCCCTCCTACCACGAACTTCACTTTGTACTTCTTGAAACTACCATTTTCTAGCTGTTTGATCTTACAGATCCATTTTGAAGTGGCCATTGAATTTCCTTTAGGCCTTTGTACTATTCCCATGCATCATTCCTCATTATGGAACTATAGTCTTCCATAATGGCATTCTGCTAAACCTATTGGTCTACTGTATCCTCAAAGGTAGAAGGCTTGAACTCATTGATGCTTCTTTTCAGGGCCAAATAACTAGAAAATATGGTAGATGGTCTACTCTCCTTGAAAGTGCTACTATGAGCCTCCACATGATCTTCAACATCTTTCAATCTCTGCTCAACCCATCTCATCCTCCTCTTGATAGAGCTCAAAAGAACATCTCGCTCCTCTTCCTATTTGAAGGCTTTGACCCCTTGCTAGTGGTCCCTACTGAACCATCAAAGCCTCTCACTCTTAATCCTTCACCTTTATTGGATTTGTCCCATGTGACATTTGAAAGGTACTACCCTCCTCAAATTTAACATCTATCTTAACCATTATCTTTTTCTGTCCTAGTATATAGACCTTGTAGGACTTTGAAGTCTCGCAGTATCCAACAAGAATGTTATTTATGATGCATCCAATTTAGTCCTCTTCTCTTAAGGAATGTAGACATACATTGGACTACTGAATATGTGGAGATGAATCACCTCCTATTTTACTCTTGTAAATCCTCCTCAAGATTCATGACTTCCATTGCCCTGTGAGGACTCCTATTTTGTGAGTATACAACTGTATTACATGCCTTCGCCCACAAGAATGTAGGTAGACCTTGATCATGGATCATGGCCTTGGATGCTCCCACTATAATCCTGTTCTTCCTCTCTGCTACTCCATTCTACTGCAAATTGATGGAAATATCAACTCTTTCTTGATTCTTTCTTCCCTATAGAATATGAACTCAGGAGCTTGATCTTCTTTCCAGTTTATTTCTCCACAAGAGCTTTAAATATTGAAACCGATTGAACACCTCATCCTTAGCCTTTAGGAAGTAAATCCATGTTGCCCTATAATAGTCATCTATGAATGTCAAAAAATAATTTCACCTCGAGATAGACTCCACTGACATAGTAACACAAATGTCATAATGCAACAAATTCAACACACCCTTGGACCTGGTCTCCTTACTAGGAAATGTTGCCTTGACCTGATTGCCAAGTACTGTCATGCTCTATACTGAACTTTGAAAAACCAAGATCATATCTTGTAAAAGTGGTAAGAGCTATGTAATGTAGATGTCCCATCCTTCTGTGCCAAATATGACTCTGGTTTCACTGCTATGTACTAGGGATTTTACTGGCCATCCTTTCAATAGATAAAGGTTATTCTCCCTACTGCCTATAATTCACCTCATGATATGATCAACCCCTTTTGATTTGAAAACTACCTTATCTCCCGTGAAACCGACCTTAAGTCCTCTACCCTCCATGCCCTCCATGGCCAAAACCGAGAGTAAATTATTCTCCAACCTAGGTGCATAAATTACCTGCTCCACCTCTGTAATATTCTCTGAGTCTAGCTAGAATTTTATGCTACCAATGCCCTCCATTGCATACTTGGTGTTGTCACCAAGATCCACATGTATATCTTTGTGCTCCTCAGATATAATAGTGAATATATCATGAGATCCCGCCATGTGATGGGATGCTCCATTGCCCACAAACCACACCCCTCTTTTAATGGTGCCAAAAATATAGGATACCAGAACAAATTCCTTCTCCAATTTTTTCATGAACACACCTATCTGTGCAAATGCAAGTATTCTTGATGGTTAAAAATTAGTTAAGTGACAAACTATGAAGAGGGGGGCTACTAATTCACCCCCCTGTCAATATTTCCAACAATTGTTAGATCATAATTGAACATATTAAGGTGACAAGAGCATTTTACTTATATTTCCATGGCTTATTTCCTAGGCTATAGAATCCACTCCCATAAAACTTGGGATTATTTAGGTTGCAATAGAAAGTATTCCAAACTCTACTCCTATTGTGATTTATTTCTATTTGTTATTATATATATTGGACCTCTCTTTCGAGGTAGTTATCATTCCAATACATAATGTCCTCAACTTTTTGAATTGTTCCTTTCTCCTATCAATTAATGCAAATTTTGTGCTACCATGGGAATTCTTTTGCAATCCCTTCTTAATGTACCCTTTTCCAATGTTTTTATATCTCCATTCATATGTAACTTCTTGATTTGGTGTGTTCACAAGGGTCCTTTAGAGTTCACAATGTTTAATTATATCTCTCGTATCTCAATAATACTATATTTTCCACCATAATATGTCTATTTATTCACACTATTGACTAGTATTATGGCCATTATTCCTTAAACATATTCAAGCATATTTAAGATCAACCAAACAACCTTACTAATGGAATTTAACATATGTTCCTTTAACTCCTTTTTTGTATTCAATTTCTATGGAGCCTTTCTCCCATTTCATAAATTTAGGCATGTTTCACCATCCAAGTTACTAAGGGATTCATATGTCTATGGTTTTTTTATAACGACATAAGGGAATTATTAATTTAGGGGATGTGTGCAAGGATATGCATAGATACACACTATTCCTATCATCATATAAGGAAAGCCCACACAAAATTATAGAGATTTACAATTACAATTCATTATAGAGTTTGGTTCCCCTTAGCCATAAGTATGAATATATCAAAGGAATGCTCAAACTTATACATAATTATAGACTTATACATAATTATAGACTATAATTATATAGTCCCCACCATAGTAAATATAGAGAAAGAGATTTTTTTGTTCATTCTTGAATTGAACAAACGGATGGGTAGAATATTTGACAATAGCAAATAATGACATGATTTTAAATCCAAACCTAATATATATAGCAACATTTACTCTACTTAGCATATAAAAGCAATTAGTTTAGTTAAAATACCAAACTTCTATAATAAACATAGAGGAGAAGGATAATCCAAGCAATAAAATGTCTTAGTATTATTGGGTAAAATAAACCATGCATTAAATGATCAGTAACACATAATATGTGAAAGTGATATGAATCACCAATTCTAGTTTTATGTAACATGGAACCTCCTTGACTCTTAAATTTTTAGTTGAAACAAATTTAGAATATTATTAAGTATTTCGGATTTATGAGGGTTATGACATCATTCTCCACTACTGCAGTAAGTATCTTTAATTAAAAGCTACATGATATCTATATATTTACAATGTAAAAGTAATTTTCTATGCACGAAAAAGAGAAATTTGGTCCATTAAATCTCATAAAATATTAAGACACCTTAGAAATAATGTGAGAAAAGTGGTCCATTAAAGCTCATAAAATATTAAGACGCACTAGAAATAACAAGTGCCTATATATTAATAATATAATGTCATGAGAAGATGTCTCAATCCTCTATTTGCAATCTTCCATTGGTTGCAGTTAGAAGTGAATTTTTTTTACTAGATTATTGGGTGGCTAAGACAGAATAACATTTTTATTTATGATGGTTAAAGAGGTTATCAAAGATTGTTGATAAAAAATGAGTTTAGATTCCATCAGTTTCCAACTTATAATTTTTCCTAAAGATATGGTAACATATTTGCCTCTTCATGTTTGGTAAAAAAGACAAATGATTTCACAAGAGTTGTAACAATAATTCTATTCATATCTTTGCTTATCTTTTTATTCATTATATTTTTTTTATTCATTATATTTTTTGTGCACATAGATTAATTTTTTATGTTTCAATACAACTAATGTTGGATTGTGCAAAATATAATGAAAGATAAGTGTGGATTTTTTTTTTATTAAGTTGGTAGACATATAAATATAAAGTCCATGACCATTGGATTCAACTTCCAAGATCTCTTGGACTCCTTCTGACAATTCACATACCACACCATAATCATAAAAGATTGTGTGTCCAACATTAACCCCCTTAATTTGAAGGAGTGTATGTGAGTCCAAGAAGAGAGCTAAATTCAAAGGTGGATAACAACCAATGGCTGTATGTTCTCTCTGAAATGGCGGTTTAAGGCCACAAACCAAATGAGTTACAAAAGCCAAAGTCTTTTGCCTGTGGTGGTTTAAGGCTAGCCCCAACTTTGGAACTTGGGTCAAAGTAGTTTTGGAACAATTCTGAATTTGGCTATAAGCTAAAAACTTTTGTAAAGTGGAAGTGTTGCTTGATGATGGTTTAAATATGACCAGAAATTGATGAAGTGGTGATTTGAAGTTGGCCATAAAATTTTGGAACTTGGGCTCCAAGGCTCAAGGGTTCCAAAAACATTTCCAAATCTAGAAAGAAGTTGCTACCTTCTGCTGATTGTAAGTGACCACAAACATCTATTTGAAGGCGTCCTCAAAATGATGTTAATTTGAAGATAATTGAAAATTGAATCATGCTCATGGCTTTGACACTAGCTACAACTTTGATTCTATTAATGACTTGAGGCTATGGCTCAAGTTTGCTTGTACATGTTTGATTCATAAGTCTTCAAACTAGAAGTTGAATTGTCAATATCTAATATTATTTCCCCTCGTAAAATGCAAGGTGAGAGGGTCGAACTCTTTCCACAAATCTCACATCGATGAAGATAAAAACTATGATCATCCACGTGGCCAATGTTGAATTTTGTAGCTATGGTCCACCTTCATAACTAATATTTTAGCCCTTGAATTATGTAAGCCATGTTCTTCATGTCATTTTAGCTCTTGAAATGTTATATATAATGAAAAATATAAGACATGTTCTTCATGTCATCTTCAAGAGAGAAATTTTGAATTTTGAATTTGAATTTTTGGCTCCAAAATAAGGTCAAGTCGGCCCTCCTAGTGTCAAGTCGGCTCAATTGGAAGAGCCACCCATTTGGCCTCGTAGAAGTCTATATAAGTCATTTCATTGTCCTCCTCAAGCTATAATTCATATCACCTATGAAGCAGAGTTCAGACCATATGAGGTAGAGAATAGGGTGGATGTGAGCCAAAGAATAGGTCAGATTTGAGGCCGAGAATAGGATCAATCTAAGGCAAAAGTAAAGGTTGAATCTAAGACATAAGTCCAAGGAAGAGTTTTTTGGGCATACCATGAGAAACAAGATCGATATTATTGGGCAGAGTAGGAGGCCGAAATTTGGCCCTAGCTAATTAGACCAAGCCAAGTTCATTGGGAAACACTTTGACTTATCTAAAGAAAAGTTTGACCAATTGTGACCAGGGTTATATTACTAGTCAATTTTACTTTGTATTCAACTTAGATGTATCTCTTTTTGAACTAAATAATTTCTATAAGGAAAAGGTTGTTGGATTTCCCCCCCATATGGGTTTTTCCAGGGTAAAATGTTTGTGTCTCTTGTTTTGTTGTCTCTTTATGATCCTACTAGAATTTTGTTTATACTGTTGAGATCTTCTGTGTAATTTCTTTATGATGAGTATGAATGCAAAAAATGATTAACTTAGAAAATCATAAGAAGTAATTATCAATTTAGAAGATCCCTAAAAATTCAACATAGTATCAAATAAATGGGTGAAAGAGTAGCCTAGACAAAAGCCAATCTATTTCAAGTTATCTTCCAAGGATAATTTTAAAATAAGCCTAGATTTTCCCCTTTTGCTCGAGTCCTAGAAGATATACATTCTATGGGTCCAATGATCCATGTTTTATTTTGAAGACAAGCCTGTTTTGTATTTGAGCTAAAGAAGAAGGGCCAAAGTATCAGATAGACCGAATAACCTTGGGAAGGCTAAAGCTTCATCTCTCTATTGAAAATAATACTCCTTTCTTATGAAGCCAAGATTCATTTTGATGACAGAAAAAAATGTGATCCATTTTGAGGTTCACCTAAGATTGTAATAATATTTTAAGAAGTGTGAAAATCCTCAAAGTTATTGTAGTAGGATGAGAAGGCCTAAAAATTTGTCACAATAGGGCGAGAGGCTTCAAACATGGCCTCAAAAGATTTGAGGTATCTAAGAACAGAATACCTCTTATGCATGGGGTCTAACTAAACTTGCTTGTAAGCCTCAAACCATGAATCGTGGAAAGAACTATACATCTAGAAAGGAATTGACTGACATGTCACATGATCAACGAATGGTTTATTTCATGATATTTTGAAACTCGTTATTGATTGGTTGAAGTTAAATATAGTGGAATGGCTGGACAGTGATATTATTGTGGATTATTGAATAAGTTGTTGCTGAAGATATACACTATATGAGTAAAGGATAAGTCCATAAAATGTTGAATGATTACCTTCACCTATTTGTGTAAGATAAGAACCAACACGAGCAAGAATGTCAAGAGCTATTATAAGCACAAAGAATACATATGGTGCATATATCTTATCGCAGGAAAATATATAGTAAGCATGAATGAAAGCTTACTCATCACAATGAATGTGGAAGATATAGTAGCTAATCTATAGAAAGTAATTGTATATTTCAAGAGGAATTCCTCTTTTGATATGAATTCAAAAGGTAACGTGTTGTTGCACAAATCTAAGCCTCATGTCAAATGCTTTGATTATACTGGTATCACTGCATGAATTTAGTTACTTAGAATTGATAGAATGCCATAAAGACATCTTGTGACATTTCTTGAAGCCATTTGACATACCATTTGAAAGGGCATTCATAAATCTCTCATCAAGTTTTGAGACCAAATCCTCTTGACAAGACCCGAGGTTATCTTTGTAAGAGACATAATTATTTCTATTACTTAGTTTGGAATGGAACAATATTAATAATGCATATTGATGACACCTATTTCAAGTTTGTGAACTAATAAGACTTAAAGTGAAAAGGGCTAAGTTCTCCATTATAGCTTTAATCAGGCCAAGGATATTTATAAGTATCAACTCGAAATAAGTTGTATGTACACTTTCTGCTCTGTGGGATAAACCAAATGTGTGTTCTATACATTTTTACTCAAAACAAATAACATATTAAGGACATAGTGAATTGAAAAAACATGTGTAAGGTATGTATTCAAGAACATAAATGGTACTGAGATATAAATCTCTAAATCCACTTACCTTACACTACAGTGAAAATATCATGTATGACTGAATAAGGGTTTTAGTATTGCATTGCAACATTGTGATTATGATTGTGCCATTAATTATATGGTAAAACTTTAGAAATATGAGAACACATCTCTAAAGTTCCTCTGTGAGCCAGACAAAGTTAAGAAGATAATTTTCAAGCAATATTATCAAAGGGATGCCCGATCCAAGAAGAATATTATTCAACCTTTGAGAAACTTGGTTATAAAATTTGAAGAAAATCCCTTGAAGTCTCTTGTTAAGGAAAAATGCATTTTGGATACAGTTTTTTTAAGTGTCATGAACCAATAGGAAATTTTGATGATTCAAATTTAAATCATACTCAAGGGTTGAGTTCATTTTTGATGACATGATCTAATTATTGTTGCTGCTACAATAATAAGGTTGAGTTACCTGGAAGGACCTAGATTGCACTACTAAAAATTTGTTGATGCATTTGAATATTGTCTACCTATTAAGATTTTGAAATTCTGTTGGACCTGTGAAAGATGAGTATTATAAAAACTAGGGTTTGTAAATCCTAGAAGTCTAGAAGTCTTGGATGTGAAATCCCTAGGGTTTGTGGATAAACCCTAAATATGGATCTAGATCAATTTTTGTGCTAAAATAAGAAACCCTAGCTCATGCAAGGTATCTGATGATGAAGACAAGGATGACAAGTCTGCCCATGATGGTTTCTGCAAGATGGAAAGGATTAAGAGGGAGTTGACAAATCCCTTCAACCAATAAAAAAATAAGTACTTTATATCTCTCTTCCTTAATTGTTATTGTTGTTTTACTATTAGCCTCTTGTAATTGTATCCTTTGCTTGGTTATAATTTTTTTTCCATTGCCTCCTAGTGAGGATTGTAGGTACATAGTAAAGGATGCCAAGGCTCTGGTAATAGATGGAAGTAGTGGAATAACGAAGAAAATATTGTGGCAAGAGAACACTCTTAGAATTGGTGATTTGTGTTGAGAGATATTATACTATATGAAATTTTAGCTCATAGGGTGTAGGCATATCAACAAGTTTGAAGTATACCTTGATTATGCTGAAGGAAAGTCAACGATGAATTACAAATAGATCTACAAGATCTAGTGTGTAACAAATGGAAACATAGACAAGTTCAAAATTAGATTTGAGACTAGAAGGTTCTCCTAGAAAGAGGGAGAGGATCATGAAAAGATATTTGCTCCAATTACCAGGTACACTTATATTAGAATTATTTTTTCTTTTTTTATGGAATTACATGAGATGGATGTAAAGGCTGTTTTTATCCATGAAGAAATTTAGGAAGAAGAAGTGTACATAGAGCTACCTCATGGTTTTGAGGTACATAAGAAGGAGTCTCATGTTTGCAATAGAAGAAAACTTTGATTGACTAATAAAGGTTCATTCTATATGAGTTCTTTATGTCAAAAGTAGAAGGACTCATGTTAGAGGGAGGAACTGCAGAAGAAATATTTTCTTCCGTAATAGAGGGAGTAGTCAAGGAGTCTTGATTTAGCTTCAGAGGGAGTTGATCTCTAAGTTCGAGATGAAGGATATAAATTTGATGCATTGCCTCCTTGAAACATACTATTGAGATCCATCAAAGATTTTTGGGATGATGGGTTGTCATTTTCAAGTTAGATAGCTGATATGCTACAATATCTAGAAATCTACAATGGGAGAGGGAGCAACCAAGATTGCCATAACATGATATTTTTTTGAAAGAGCACGCTATTAGGGTAACTGCAAAGTAGCTGATAAACATATGATTGAGTTGAGGCATGTGGATCAACATGTGTTTAAGTACCATCTTGGTAGAGTTGGTTATGGCACATCCATTTATGGTTTGAGATATGTCTCAAACAATGAAGTATAAGTGTAGGGATACATAGGTTAAGATTGGGTAGAGAGTGCATAAGACAGAAAGAGTTCATTAAGATATTGCTTCAATTTGGGATCCATTATGAATTCGTGGATGAGCAGGAAGTAAACATCTGTCACACTCATTACTGTAGAGGTTGAGTATATTGCAGCTTAGGTGGCAAGTTGAGAAGCAATATGGATTCAGAAATTGCTTGCATGATTGCTTGATCAAGTGCAGGTGCCGATCATGATGTTAGATTGAAGCACATTGAGACCTTGTACCAAGATGTGGTACAGAAGGGAGAAATGTGGCTCCAGTACTATTCTATAGTAAAGAATATTGTCCTAGGATGAAGTATGTACCTCAAGAAGAAGCTTCGAATGATTACACATGTATTTGAAGTTTGACTTAGAAGAAGAAGTTTGACTTAGATGTATCTCTTTTTGAACTAAATCATTTTTCAAAGGAAAAGATTTTTGGGTTTTTCCCCCATGTGGGTTTTCCCAAGGTAAAATGTTTGTGTCTCTTGTTTGGCTGTCTTTTTATGATCCTACTAGCATTTTGTTTATATTGTTGAGATCTTCTTTGTATTGCTTTATGATGAATATAAATGCAAGAAAAGATTAAATTAAGAAATCATAAGAAGTAATTATAATTTTATAAGATCCCTAAAAATTCAACAACCAACTCAATGAGGGTGTCATATTCTTTCGAAAACGCAACCTTTTACAAAGCAATTTAACTAAGAAACTTAGAAAAATCACCATTTGTAAGTTACCATTGTTCATGATTATGGAAGCAAATATATCCAGGAATGAATATAAAGAAATTCCATGTCCCCCCTAACCAATGTTGGAAACATAATCCTTTTGGGTTACGTGAATTTGGCACATTGACTTGAGTGGAAGGCAAAAAGGCTCAAGTGAATACCAACAATCACAAAATTCTAAGACACCTCTTGGAAAATGAATACCAAGGGTTAGGAAAATTGTGTATTAATATATATATATATATATATTATATATATATTTGCGAGTAATACACATCACATGTTTATGCAAATAACTCTATTATTTATTTGTGTTCAACAATGGTATTATAGCTAGTCTTGTTCAGATACCTATGAAACTTGCCCTTGTCATATCTGCTTCTGACTAGTCCTAAACATTATTGACCATTTATTATCCTTTCTCTTCATTGGTTGTTCAATCTCCAGGCATTACTTATGCCCTTTCCATGTTTGTTTTCTTGTATGTGTCTTGCATTTCTTGTCAAGCCTTACTCTGATACTTTGCCATTATATCCCTGTTTCCTTCTCTGAATACTATAGAGTTTCTCTACATGCCTTGTTTAGTGCATTATGCTTATTTTCTCTATCTACATCAAGCATTACTCTGAAACCTTAATCATTTCAATTTGCATACCATTTTCCATTTTCGGAAATGATCATGGGATCTGTCTCATCTGAGGAAGTTGTCTAGCGGAATGGATTGTGCTTTGATGGAAACAAGGCTTGCATGGTGAAATTTATGAAATTATAAGAGATATTTGTAGCTGTTGAGCCTCTTAGTTGCTTCTTTTTTATACACTTTTTCACCTATCTTATTCTTCTTTGACCATCATAATCACACAATGGGCATCAAATCACATGATTTATGGCATGGAAGGTATATAATTGTCTTATATTTCATAAGTTAATAATGTTCTTTATTATTAGTTGTTAGTTCTTGATAGCATCGAGAGTGCTCTCACCTTGAAAATTGGTGGAGAGGATAAGGAACATGAGTTCTAAAGAACCTAGAAACCGTTTAGTGAAATTCTACCCGGATTGTAATTTATTAAAATAATTAATATTTTTAATGGTGTTCCTAAGTCTAAACTTAGGAAAATTAAAGTATTAATGGGTATTAATCAAAATATGGGTGAGAATTATCTAGAAGGTGGATCAAGTCATGTTTTAATATTATCCATTGATTAGAGACTTAATCTCGGCCATTGAAGTCTCAACAAGAAAAGTATAAGAAGGAGGCTTGGGGTTCATTTAGATACACAAAGAGAGATTGAGGAAATCGATTTTCTGAGGTGAGAAGTTCTTAGGAGGGAAATCGATTAGGGAGATCTTGCAGCTGAGGGGTAGTGAGAATCCGGGAGAATGACTTTCCAAAGAATACTAACAGAGAGGCAAAGAGAGCTTGCAGAGAGGCAACACAGTAAAGTTCCCTGTCACGCAGAATCTAGAACTGCTGAAATAGCCGGAACTGCCGAGAATAGTCGGGATTGCCGAAACAGCCGGGAAAGATGATGAGGAGGGCAGAAGCCAGAACTTCCGGGAACAACCAGAACTATCGAACATACGGGAAAGATGACACAGAAGGAAGAAGCCGGAACTGTTAGGAACAACCGGAATTGTCGGAAATTGTGAGAAAAGCTGGGAATGCTGACGCATAGGGAAGAAGAGGTGACACATAAATAACCAGGGTTAACTAGTCTTGTGCTGGATCAGCTGGAATTATGTCGGGTGAAGTGAGGTAAAACTCACCCATATTTTCCACCATTATTTTATCTGTAAAGGATTTCTAGATGAGCATCCTAGATTATATTCAGATATTTCTCCTGCATAATAATAAAACCCTCAGAGCTCCTGTACCAGTTTTTTGAGCAACATGCAGTTGGAAATTGTTGCTAAAGCACTTTCCTCGCTAAGAGGGAGTGTTATTTTTTGGTAGAATTGAAAGTGCTATAGCCTTGAAATTGGTGTAGAGGCTAAGGCACATGATTTCTAAAGAACCCAGAAACTGTTTGTTGAAATTCCACCCAGATTGTATTTATTAAAATAATTAACGTTTTTAATGGGGTTCCTAAGTCTAAACTTAGGAAAATTAAAATATTAATGGGTATTACTCAAAATATGGGCGAGAATGATCTAGAAGGCGCATCAAGTAATGTTTTAATCTTAGCCGTTGATTAGAGACTTAATCTCGGCCGTTGAAGTCTCAACGAGAAAAGTATAAGGAGGCTTGGGGTTTATTTAGACACACACACACACACAGAGATTGAGGTATTCGATTTTATGAGGTGAAAAGTTCTCAGGAGGGAAATCTATTGGGGAGATCTTGCAGTTGAGGGGCAGTGAGAATCCAGGAGAAGGACTTTCCGGATAATACTAACAAAGATGCGGGGAGAGCTTGCAGAGAGGCAACGCAGTAGCCGGGAGAGCTAACGTAGAAAAGATGTCTGTCATGCAGAATCTAGAACTATTGGAACAACCAAAACTGCCGAGAATAGACACAAATTCCCGAATAGCTAGGAAAGTTGACATAGAGGGTAGAAGCCAGAACTATCGGGAACAATTGGAATTGCTGGGAACTTCTAGAATAGCCGGGAAAGCTGATGCAGAGGGCAGAAGAGGGTACACAAAAATAGCGGGGTTAGCTAGTCTTTTTCGGGATCAACCGGAATTTTGCCGGGCGAAGTGAGGTAAAACTCACTCAGATTTTCCGCCAGTATTTTCTCTGTAAAGGATTGTTATATGAGCATACTAGATTTGTATTTAGATATTTCTCCTGTATAATAATAAAACCCTCAGAGTTGCTGTATTGGTTTTCCAACATTGGGTTTTTCTAGGGTCTATTGTGTCCAAAAATAAGTGTGTCCTATGTACCTTGTTATTTTCTTTATTTTCTGTTTCATGAGATCAAATATTTAATTAGTGTAGGATGCATAATTAATTTTCTCCAGTATTCAGAAGAATAACTTGATGAATGTAATTTTAAAATCAAGTAGGTGAAGTAGATTCAAATTTGCTGCAGTAGGGGTTCCTTCGAGTCTAGTAATTTTCACATGGTGTCAAAGGATTGATTTTGAAAAAGGAAGAGTAGATCTAGAGCTGAGTAGAGAGGCCAAAAGCTGCACTTGGTAGAAATTTGAATCCCGTTGAAGGGATTGCGTAGTTCTTGCTGGGAAGCAGAGATTCTGAGGAAATCTCTCTCTAAGAGAGTCGACAGAGAGGTACGATTTCAGAATCGTGAGCTTGCAGAGGCAGAGGGAGTGATGCAGAGCCTCAACACAGTAATTGAAGGGTGTAGTTTCTGCTGGGGAAGAAATCCATTGGAAAAAGAGAAAATACACATAGAAGGGGAATTTTCTCCTTAGAGGACTTCCAGCCAAGTCTGAATCTTCACTTGCTGAATAACAACGGAGAGGGGAATATCTACAAGCTCCAACAGGGAGTGTGTAGGCTGGTCTAGTGTTGTGCAGAGGAGAGAGGGGGTTATTCGACATTTGGCAGAGATGGTAGCCACATCTCCAGGAGGGAGCTGGGGAGATTTAGAGTTGTAGTTTGAAAGAGATACAGATGGGCAGAATCCTTGAGTAGCCCACCTCTCGGATCAATTCCTTGCTACGAGAGCCCAAGATTCAGCTGTAGCAAGCTAGAATTAGTGTTAGATGATGCAGTGGACTGTTTGGAGAGACAAATGTAGTAGCCCGAGACCAGAAGTTGATCAACGCAGAGAAAGGTTGGCAAAAGTGCAGAGGGAACAATGCAGAAGTCAGCAACAACGCAAAAGATTTAGAGGGTCATAGACTAGAGAAGTTAGATTCCAACTTTCATGGTATTATGCTGAACATAGTTAAGTTCAATTAATTTTGGATGTTTTTCAGTTGCTTCTCTCAACAACTAAGTTGTAGTGTGAATGCAGTGTTAGCAGTGGCAGTACTAGCAGCATAAAAAATGAAACATTTGAGAGGGAATTGTCGTACATATGCAACAGTGGTAGTGGCAGTGTCATGGGTTGCAGTACAGTAGAAACAACAACATAGTGTTGGTGGCAGAAATAGTGCGGATAGGAGGTGCTTTAGAAACTAAGCAACATGTAGTTGGACATTGTTGCTATAACACGTTCCTCACTAAGATGGAGTGTTAGTTTTTGGTAGCACCAAAAGTTATCTAGCCTTGCAAATTGGTGGAGAGGCTAAGGCACATGATTTCTAAAGAACCCAGAAACCGTTTGGTGAAATTCCACTAGGATTGAGGTTCCTAAGTCTAAATTTAGGAAAATTAAAATATTAATGGGTTTTAATCAAAATATGGGTGAGAAGGATTTAGAAGGCAGATCAAGTCATCTTTTAATCTTAGCCGTTGATTAGAGACTTAATCTCAGCCGTTGAAGTATCAACAAGAAAAGTATAAGAAGGAGACTTGGAGTTCATTTGGACACACAAATAGAGATTAAGGAAATCGATTTTATGAGGTGAGAAGTTCTTAGGAGGGAAATCAATTGGGGAGATCTTGCAACTGAGGGGTAGTGAGAATACGGGAGAAGGAATTTTTGGAGTGTTATCACTCAGGTTGTTCCCTGCTTCCTAAAGGGAATACGGCCGAGGTAACCACTAACCAGTCTTTTAGTTACAGGTCCTAGCCTGCCTGCAACCAGAGAGGGCTCTCTCTTTATGATTTAGCTTTGTTGATGGGTGATTTTAGGCTAGTTAAGGTGTGCTGATTTTGTTTTGAGTTTGGTTGGTTGGTGAATTCAAACAGAGCTGAGGTATAAATTACAGAACAGTTTGGGCCATTGGGCAACGGAGTTTAGGGAAGTGTGCTGTTGAAGTATGTTTCTGAAGACAGAGTATTGCTACAAAGCCCGATAGGCATCTGTGGAACAATTTCTTAGATTATGTAATGAAGTTATGGAATTAGTGAGTGAAAGGAAATTGAGAATCTTCCACTATGCTAACAAGGGAACAAATGAAAGTATTGTTTAAGAGCAGTTAAGAATTCTTAAACAATATTCACGGTGATAGAATTAGTTTAGACATGAGCAATTAAGAATTCATATCCATGGCTAATCCAGAAGAAAACATATTTAGAAATAGAGATTGAGCATAGGGTGTATTCAAACAAATCCTAAGCTATTCTTTTTCTCTATTTACTATGATCATGAACATATATGAATTATTGCATACACAGAAAGACAAGAACACAGTTCAGAATAACTTATTGTTCCAGCAAATGACACAGGAATTCTGCAACATAACAGAGCCATTCATTTCCACCTTCAGACAGTATAGGAACCAGGAACTCCACCAGCAATTTGTATTAGCACAAATGTCTCAGATATACAATACAACTCTTCTAAAAGAGTTTCACTACAACCGACCCTCAATACGTTCTTTGAGGGGATATATATACAAAAATAGGATAAAATATCTAAATAGTGAGTTATTGTGCAATAAATTGCACCACCAACTCTCTTACAAAAAGGTAAATGAAAGATATAACTACAGCAATTAATGTTGAGATGGCAGCTATCTTTCTATCAGACAACTTTTGAATTTTTGGCTCAGGAAAGTTGGTTGTAGTTGTGCCTTTAATTCTGCGTTAGTTGAGCCTGTTGTCTGAGTGCTTTGAGGAGTCATTGTACGGATGCTTCCTATGATATCTGTGTGCTGGATTATCTGCTGACCTGTACTGTGACTGAGATCTGAATTTTCACAAAAAAGGAATAATATGGTGGGATCACCTGGGCAGAACTTCCAGCATTGCCTGCCACCAATCAGTTGGAGGTAGCTGATGTCTCCTTATTTTTACCAGTGTTTCATCTGCTTATGTATATCTGTAGAAATTTGGAGGCACTTCAAACAGATGATTTATCTCATGCTCAATAAAAAATATTTTTTCTAATTTATCATACAGAGACTGCCCAGAGGGAGGCCCTGCTTCTTCTGTAGAGCTGGTGGATGCTGTGATCTGATTCTCAACATAATTGTTGATCCTTGTGATATATTGATCATATGACAGCAGTTGTCCTGTGCCAGTCACTAGGCTTGGCAGTCCTTTATCCTACAATACTGTCATCTTTGCCCTGAATTCATCAATTTCTGCCTTCATATCCTGACATTTTCTTTCTAGAGTTTGAGTGAAATTTCTCAAAGTCAGCACTTTCTTAGCTGTCAGGATAGTGTCTGTTCTGCTGTTTATTTCTAGTGCTGCCAATTCCTCCCTAGTGTGAGTATTGAGGAAATGTATCATTTTATTGCCCTTCTCAGGCATGATTCCTAGTGTTGTTCTGGCCCTTTGTATTTCAACATGAGCTATGCTTATTAGTTCAATTTTCTCATGGATTGACCTCCATTGGTCATGGATTGATTAGCCAATTTTGGCCCGGATTATCTTCCTGATTTCTGCTAGAGTTTTGCCTAGAAGCAATTCTTTTTCCAAAGCTTTCACTTTGGCTTCCAAGGCTTTTATTTCTCTCTGCTTCTCTACTACAGTCATCTTGGACTTGTCATAGCTGGTCTCTAGCTTGGCCAGTCTATCCTTGGCTTCATTGATCTCTGTCACCTGAACCTCAAGTTCCTTGACCGCCTTCATCAAGTCCTCCATACTCATGCTAGACTCTACTGATGTTGTTGCTGCTATTGCCTCTGTTGCTGATGTGGTTGTGGTTGGTGCTGGAATGGCAGGAGGGGCTGCTGCTGCTTGTGTAGGAGGGGCAGGGCCAAGAGTTGTAGAAGTTTGAGGGGGCCGGGAGGTTGACTCCCCTTGCTTGTCCTGCCATGCCTTTTCCAATTTTGCCTCTATTTGCAATATTCTTTGATTCATCATCAGAAGTAGATCCATGGCCTCATCAACTTGCTTCTCTTGTACAAGTTCTGCTATTTGAGGGTGAATGGTTGGAGGCAATTTTGCCTGCTTTCTCAGTGCAGCAATGTCATCCTCTTTTTTCTTCACAAGGGCCTTAATACCCTTTGGATCTTTAGGATCATGTCCTAGATCAATGATTATGTCTTCCAAAGTTTTTATTCTGTTGTCCTTAGTAGTGGAAGGCATCCTTTCCAAATCAAGCTGTGTATTTGTGTTCTTTAGTGATTCTTTTAACTGATGGGCCAGCATGGCCCTGTCTGCAAGTGTGGCATACACCATTTCCCCTGTCTGTTTGTGCAGCTCTATTTGATCCATGGGGTGTATTTCCTTGGAGAGGACTTCTAGACTTGTTTTGGTGTAGTCTGCAGATGATCTGGGCTTTGGCACTTTAGGCTTAAGATGAGTAAAAATCATCTTATCCTCCTTGATGTCATATGCTGCCATCAATCTCTGCTGCTTGGAGGGTGTTGTCTTCAAAAATTGATCATACAGTTGAACGCTTAAGAGTTCATTTTGGGCCTTGATTTGCATGAATGACCCTTTGACTCCAGCTGGTTGCTTGCCCTGTTGCCTTGAGGAGGATACCTCTGTGCTTTGCTGCATGGCCTGTTCCTACTGGAATGAACTAGTGGCAGTCTGCTGGCTGGATTGTCTTTCTCTGCTTTGGCTTTCTGCTCTTTCTTCACTGATGTCTTCTTCCTCAGTCTAAGGGTCAATTCTTGGCCTCTTGGCCTCTGGTTGCTGTGTTGACCCACTTGGAGGTGTGACCTCCTCTCTATCACGTTTTTTACCTCTCTCTTCATTGAGAGGTGTTTGCAAAACTGGGATTTGGGGTGGTTCAGCTTGCTGTAAAGGGGCTTGCCCTTGACTTTGATCCTTTGAAGTACTGGGCTGCCCTGCCTCTGTCTCTTGCTGTTCATCCATTACCTCTTTGCCTTTTGCTGTAGTGTTGGTTGTAGATGCCTGCTGGGTAGTCCGTGCAGCTGCAGCAGTGGATGTGCCTTCTCTCACTTGGACTGGTTTCTTGAATATGACCTGCTGACAAGAATCCAAGTCAAGAGTTTTCTCTAAATCTTTCACAGTCTGCTCCATTGTCTCCTCCTGAGTAAATTCCTCTACCAATGTATTAGGCAACCATTCATATTGGTTGGCAAAGTGTTCTATTTGTGGATATGGACAATGTTTATAGGCTAGCAGCCTATACTTGACTCTTCTAGCATTGATAAAGCCTTCAGGGTCATAAGGACCCACCAGAAGCTCCTTTTAAGTTTAAGCTGTTGCCCCAATATTTGATCAGCTTCTTGCCAACCATCTTTCTTGTTCATGATGAAGGGGCATAGGTGGTCTCTGAATTTGAGATTGGCTTTCTTCTTGGCACTATGGAAATGTGTAAGGTCAGAATTGATAAGTTGCCTATAGTATTCCAAGGCAAACAATCTCATAGGCACATATCTTGGGAGCCTGTAAGGACAGAGCTCACAACCATAGATCCTGATGACTGTGTGATTTTGGTATAAATAACAATCACCTATTTTGTAATTCCTGGATAGCTGTAAAATTTTCTGCATGTCTTTGGACAATCTGGCAAGAGGAGTCCTTTTCAAGAGGCATGTAACAGGATAGACAAATTGGTCAATGAATTCACAGTAGGAATAGGGAGAGTTCTGGACTTGGTGGAAGACTGAAGACCAGAAGATGACAGACCTCCTCTCACCTTGTGAATCTAGTTTCTTGATGTGGCACTGGAAGCAATCTGTCTGATAGTACATGAAGAGGTGATAGATGTATGATGAATATTTGAATATTGCTTCCCTGTCTAGCCTCAGTAGTTGGTCATGTATCTTGTTGGAAATAAACTTGGCATAATTGTATTTTACAACAGTGGGCTTCCTAAGGCTATATGCAGATAACAAGGCCAACATAGTTTCATCAACATGCTCATTTTTGGAGAACCCCAGCACAGAGGATATCATGTCCACCAGCAGCTTGCCTACCTCATTGAAATTTTCATATGGGAAAGGAGGTGGCCCAGAAGGTTGGCAGTCTGCTCATATGAAAGTTTTGGAAACTGTAGCAATCTCCATGCTAGAGAGCTTGGAGCCCTCATCCAGCAAATATTTTATGGAAAAAGGGTAGAGTAGCTGGGTTTTCTTGTAATTCAACATCTGATTGATGGAATCTAGTTTTATGTAATAGAGGAGGCTCCCAAATGGAGACTTTACAGCTCTAAGTTTTTGGTCATAATTTTCTGCACAGAGGTGAAAGACTTCAGGAAAGACATTTACAGATGGCAAGAAATAGATAGGCAGATTTGACTCCCAGATGCCATACATGTCACAGTTGTCCAAGTGACTGTTCCTCAGCTGGCAGAAGGTGTTCAGGTGGTTCCTCTCTGCCACAAAGTCTGAAATAAGGAAATCACTGTCCACAAGAGGCATAGCTTTAAGCTCCTTACTGGGTGGATTAACAGGAGCAACATCTAGAGCAGATGGAGTGGCCATGTCTGAATTTTATTGGATGTTTCACTTGAGCTTAAGATTACTGCAGAGGTTGGGGACTGCCCACTGAATTGTGTTTTCAAAAGTGAGCAGTTCTGAGAGTATGAGGAAACTTTTTACAGGGTTGATAAACTGTGGGGCACTCTGTTGGAAGAAACCAGAATGTATTGAGCTAATTAGCTGGTTTTTCAAAGGGAATTCTGATAACAGGGATGAGTGTGCAGTTACATGGGCTCTAGCCGGTAGCTTGGCCTCTAAAATTGCTTTTTCACGGTGAATTTCGCAGAAGGGCACGGGTTTTTTGCAGAGCTTTGTGGTGTAGGGACTTTACCAGGTTTTTGGGTAGTTTCAGTGGATAATTTGACTGTGAGGAGCTTTTGCAGAGTTTTTTACAGGAAATTAGGAGAAAAATGGGAGAAATATGGGTGAAATAGGTCGCTTGCGGCAAATACCTGGATTTTTCGGTGCAGGAGGTGTCAAGCTGGAACAATTGCAGGTATTTGAGTCGACTTTGAGGGTGGCAGCAGCTTGGGCAAGCAAATTCTTGATTTTGGCCGCAAACGACATCTTTCGCATGCACAATGCTCCGAAAACGACAAGTTAAAATGACATAAAACAGTCATTTCTCGACTTTTTATGCAAATTTGGCCTTTTGGCGCCTTTTTGGCAATGACATCAGCATGACATCATCGGTGGGTTTGGGTACGGTAGGGTGATGTGGGTGGCCAGGTGGCGGTGACACGGTGGCAGGGCATGCGGGCGGATGGACGACGTGGAGGCGACGTGGAGCAGCGGGGGCGGACGGGGGTGCCGACGTCACGCTGATGTGGGTATGATGTCAGCGGGAGGGGGCAGGCAATAAGTGGTTTCCCCGGAGCACCCCTGGGAGGTAAGTGGTAAGAGGGGGGGGGCTCCGAACAACCCGGGCGGTTGACGCATGGCGGGGGTACGGCGGTGGAAACCGCCAATCCCCCGGACGCTAAACCTCCGCTCTTTTGCTGGCGATATCGACCGCCCACCATTAGATCTGTGGGGTCGGCGATCGAATGGCTGGCGACGTTCATGATGTGACAACGGTTTATACCCGAGTGGACCCGTAGATTAAAATAATCGATTTAAATAAATCAGGCGCGGGGTGGGTTTTCGACTTTGGTTTCGGGGTTAGTTTATAAATGTTTTAATTTAAAACATTACAAACCAAACTTATTTAGCGCGGAAGGGGGGTAGGAAGGGTTAATGAGGGCGGGGATTATGATTTTTTTGATTTTTAGCCAAAGTTTTTTAACAAAAACCCATAGTTCAGGGTAGTGGAGGGTTAATATTAACCCTTGATGGATTAGTATTCCCCAAATTATGACTATATAGCTATATTGCTAGGGGGAGGGTATTTAGATAGACCTTTTGGGATTTTTACATAGATCTTTGTAGAATTTAGGGAAGGGGAATGCTTAGGGAGCTAGATAATACATTAGTTGTTAATATGACATTGTGAGGTGAGTGTATAGGGGCAGATGCTAAGTTTTAAGGAGAAAAACTTAGGAATGGAAGATGAGGGAATTGAGAGTAAATATTTTTACACAAAAAATGTGGCTTCTTTCCCTTGACTGAACTTCATAGTTTGAACTGATACTTTGTCATGGAATGAAGTGGAACAGGACACTTGAGCAGATCCCAAGGTCCTTGGGGGATGTTAATAAATGATGTTTGGGGAAAAGGGAGAAATTAGACATGCTTCCATTGTTGTGTCCTCAACCTCTGCCATGGTGCCAATACCCTGAATGAAATGAGTCTTGCTCTTGATAAGCCAACTGGTGATGGCCTTTCGTTTCTGCAACCTTACACTACTTACCCAACCTAGTAATCCTAACATTTTTTCTTCACTTGGAATGGGTGCACTTGAATTAGCAGACCCTGATTGTTCTCTTTTTCTTTTGACTTCCCTCCTATCTAAATCTACCCTTATTTCTTCCAAGGACCCAGATTAAGCAGTTGGGCTCCTTCATTTCTCTACCTAGCTAGTCATCTGCCAAGCTTGAGCTGTTTGGACAGGAAACATTCTCTATTCTACAACAAGCAATTTAAACATGGCATGGTCCAGATTAGACTATTGGGCCATCCATCAAGTATGATTAGCAGCAGTATTTGTGGACTGTGACACTGCCAAAAGATAGTAGTAGCATTTTGACTGACCACTTTCCTGGTCTTTATTTTGGGGTTCATTTTCCTTATTCTTTTGACCATTTGATTTTCTTGCCTTTTGATTTTTCTTTTAAGGCATACCCTCTTTTCATTTTTTAATATTCCTAGTATGTACACAAAATATGGAACCTTTGCATCCTGCAATGATGAACATATTTAGCCCTTCCACTGTCAATCATGAAAGATGAAACATATTGGTATAGGAACCTAACAGTGGCTCCACTTGGGGATGGATTTTCCTGGAGGAAAGCCAAGAACAACAGGTCAGATGGCCTTATTTTCCTTTCCTTATTGTAGTGAATCCTCTTCAGTATTGACACCTTTGATCTGAATCTAGTGAGCTGGTATGTAGTGTCTTATGCCCTCATTTGTACAAGAATTACCACTTTGTGTCTTGCTGACTTGTATCACTGTTTATCATTGGTTCTCTATTCTGTAGACCTTCCTCAAATTTGTTTGTGGATCTTTTCAAGCATCTATGTCATCTTTGATATAGTTTTGCTGATCATTCTTCAAAATCTGTTGTAGTTGTTCCTTTATCTATCTGCTGAAAAATACACACAGTTATGTATAATATGTGACTGTGCTATGCTCATGGATCATAATAGTGCTTGAGCATTCTCCCATTCACTGGGCCTTCATCATTATTTGAATAATCCAGACTCTTTAGAAAAAAGGTGTTATTGCCTTGCACAACTTGAATTACAAATGGTCCTTTCCACTGAAAGTCAAATTTGCCATGCTTCCCTTTGTCTTCCCTCCTAGAGTCCCATTTCAATACTTTGTTTCCTATGAAAAAGTCTTCAGCTTTTGTTCTTTTGTCAAACACCTTTTTCAACTTCTCTTGTAGAACCTGGGTTCTCTGATACACTTCTTCCCTTGTTTTCTGTAAGTGAATTGTTTGATTGATCCTCCTCTAGATATCATTGGGTTCAGCTTGTATTTCCTGCAGCAATTTGATCACAGGGACCCCAAGAGATGATGGGAACACAACTTCTAGGCCATATACCAATTCATATGGACCAATTCATATGGGCTAGTACCAATATATCTTTTGGTGGTCAACCTATTTGCCCATAGTGCATTTACTAGCTTCTTATGCCAATTCTTTTTGTTCTCCTCCAAGACCTTTTTGATGATATTGATGAGGCTTTTATTGGAGGACTCAGCTAGGCCATTTCCTTGAGGGTAATAGGCTGTTGAATGACCTAGGGTAATATGATATTTGAGACAGAAGCTGATCATTCTTTTGGATTTAAAGGTAGCTGCATTTTCTGTTATGATTTTCTCTGGGCAACCAAATCTAGACAAGATATTGGTTTCTAGGAATTGTATGATAATTGAGTCATTTGCTTGTCTAAAAGGTATGGCCTCTATCCATTTGGTGAAGTAATCAGTAGCTGTCAAGATCCATCTATGCTGGCCCGAGGATGAAGGGTGAATTTCCCCTATGAAGTCTAAGCCCCATTGTTGAAATGGTTTTTCAGTTGAAATGGGCTTGAGGGGTAAGGGTAGCAACCTTTTCTTCCCTTCAAAGATCTGACATTTGTGACATGACATCACAAACTTTTTTGAATCAGCAAATAGGGAGGGCCAATAAAATCCAGCCCTCAGGATTTTATCAGCTGTTGATTTCAAATATAAGTGCCCTCCACAATCTCCTGCATGAAATTCTCTAAGGACTTTATCAGCTTCATCTGAAGTTAGGCAGTTAAGCTGGACACCTTCATGATTTTTCCAAAATAAAACATTATCTATGATACAAAATTTTGAAGCTTTCATTTTTAAAAATCTCTTTTTGGTTCTGGATAACCTTGGAGGAGCTTGCAGGTTTAATAATACAAAACTTATGTCAGCATACCAAGGTGATTGTAAGAAGGCTTGATTAATTTGTGGAGTCGCCATCTCCTGTTTGTTATCCAGTTCATTGATGTCAAGGGCTTGGAAGTTGGTTTCAGTCATTAGTTTAGCTAGCCCTTGTCCTTTTATAAGTTTTGTTGGTTTGATCTCTATATCATATTCCAGAATGTTGGCTATCCATTTTCCCCTCTTACCTTCAATTCCCTCTTGAGTTAGAATGTCTTTGACCACTGCATTGGGCACATATGCAACTATGTGAGAGTACATGATATAAACCATGAAATCCTTTATGGCTTTGACAAGAGCATATGCTTTCTTTTCCATGATCTGGTACTTGAGTGGGGCATCTCTAAGGGCTCTACTGAAAAAGGCAATAGGCTTTTCACATCCTAAGTCATCCTTTTGTAGTAAGACAACAACAATTGTATGCTCAGAGGCAAAGGAGAAAATCATGAAGTCTCTATCAAATCTAGGGCTTGTAAGAACAGGTGTTTTTGTTAAAGTTATCTTGATTTCCTTAAAAGCCTGTTTGGCTTCAACTGTCCATTTGACTTTGGCATCTTTCTTGAGCATATTGTTCAACAATCTTATTAGCTCAGCCAAATTAGGAATGAATCTTGTTAGGAAATTAATCTTTCCTAAAAAGGCTTGTAATTCTTTGATGTTTCTTGGATGAGGCACCTGAAGGATAGCTTGGATCCTATCAGGGTCAATTCTTATGCCATTTTTTGAAATTATATGACCTAGGAGTTTGCCTTCTTCCAGGCCAAATAGTGATTTCTTTGGGTTCAAAGAAATGCCATATTTTCTGCAAATTAAGAACACTTGTCTAAGATATTTTAAATGTTCTTGGTCTGATTTTGAGAAGGCTGTTAGATCATCAAGGTATATGACTAAGAAATCATGGATTTCTTTAGCAAAGGCTATATCCATTGCCCTTTGAAATATGGCTCCAGCATTCTTGAGTCCAAAAGGCATTTTGACATATTTGAAAGTTCCCCAAGGTGTGGTGAAAGTTGTTTTATCTTGATCATCTGGGTGAACTAGAATTTGATTGAAACCTGAGAAGCCATCCAGTAGTGAGATTCTTGAAGCCCCCACTACCCTTTGTAAGATATGATCCATTTTTGGCAAGGGGTAGTGGTCTTTGAGAGAGACTTTGTTCAAATTTCTCAGATCAACACAAAGTCTTATCTCTCCAGTTTTCTTTCTTGTGGGTACAAGGTTTGAAATCCATTCAGAAAATCTTATGGGTGCAATGATTCCAGCTTCATACATTCATTTTACCTCCTTTTCAATTAGGGGAAGAAGGATTGGATTCACTCTCCTCAACTTCTGCTTAAAGGGTTTCCGGTTTTCTTTCAGGGGTATTGTGTGTTGGATGACTGAAGTATCATAGGATTTAAGGTCCTCATAACTCCAGGCAAACACATCCTAAAACTCTTTGAACAGTTCAATATATTCTGATTTCTTATCAGGAGGTAAGGTTCTAGAGAGCTTGACCATTTTGGGATTTTCAGTGGTCCCAATATTACACTCCTCAATTTCTGCATTGATGGGTTGCATCTTTGGTTTCTTAGGGATGTCATTTGAATAAAAAATGTCTTCTAAAGGAGTAAGACCTGTGGGCAAGTAATTATCCTTTAGTTGAATTACTTCAGCTTCTTCTTCAATAATTTCATCAAGATCTGCTAGTCTTAGCTTTTGTAAATTGGCAGAGTCAAAGGTTGTAGGATGTAATATCAGATCTGTTGTTTCAGCTGATATATTTGTCTTAAATTCATCAATTTGGTGCTGATCATCCCTAATGCTTGTGTCTATGTTTACTTTTGAGAATTCTTCTTTCATGATCAAAAAATTATTTATCTGACTATCATTCTCAAATACTTGCCAGTTATCTACATTGTCTGGGACATAAGTCCTATGTTTGATTTCAGCAGTGAACTGGTGATTAGGCCCAAAAGAAAGTTTACAGGTGCTTGCAAAAGTTGCCAAACTATGAGCATGCAAGTTGTGGCTTCTAGGTATTTTGGTGAGCTGATATTCCAAGAAGCTATTAAGCAAGTCTGTCACTGCTATCCTATAAGACCTTAATCTGGGATCATTTGTGACAAAAGTTCCCTTTATCTTTTGTATAATTAGATCTGAATCCCCCAAAATGGAAACTTTGTTAACACCAAGACTCCTAATCAGTTTGAGACCTAGCAAAAGGGCTTCATACTCGGCCATGTTATTTGTACATCTGAAGCTAAGCCTATATGCATGGCCTAAAGCATGGTCATTTTGAGTATTGTGTATCCAAACCCCTGCCCCTACTCCTAGCTTGTTTACTGACCCATCAAATTCTAAATACCACAAGACCTCTTGATCAATGTTTCTTTCAATGCATTTACAGATTTGTTCAGTGGGCTGGTTTGGCTTTGGTGATTCTTGTAATATATTAACAACCTGTGTTGGTTTGATCACATCAGTGATCTTTTGATCTTGAGCAGTGGACTGTTCATTCATGTGCCTGGTTTATGTTGTTTTTAAGAGCTTGACCTCAGTTTTGGGACACATATCAGCATTGTACAATATGAATGAGTCCATGTCTGAATGAATGGAGTAGATTGGGAAGTTTTGGGGCTTCTCCTGACTGCTGACCACATATTTCATCAGTGTTTCTCGGTATAATCTCTTTGGCTGGCCAAAGACTGAAATTGTGGCATATGAAATGTCTAGTTGCAGAGATCCTTGGAGTTTGGCACCCCATGATCTTGATAAAAGCATACCATATTTGGGTGGAATGTCAGCTACTAC
>APFE030357512.1:0-18505 GCA_000404065.3 Pinus taeda | reverse complement strand
AAGGCAAAAGTCTTTAGGTATTCAGACTGGCAGCCCATGGGATGGGAGATTCATTACCAAAGATATCAAAAAGCGTGGAAGGAAAATAGACCTCCAACAAACAATCATAATAGGAGAAATGTTAGTGGAGTCAGGCAGGTACTCCAAGCTAACAAAGTACTACAGCTCCCTTCATAATCCTTCCAAATGAAGTTAATATCATGGAATATCAGAGGGCTCAATGGCCTAAGGAAAGGTAGACTACTTAAAAACATGATTATGCAAGAAAAACCACAAATCCTTTTCTTTCAAGAAACAAAATGCAATTCAAGTGCTCTCGAATAAATTGCATCAAAAGTCTGGCCAGGAGGTCTCACCGCTACCGTGGATGTCTATGGGGCATCTGGAGGCCTTGAAATCTTATGGGACACCTAAGCTATTAGGCTCAACAACATCCATGCAAGT
Source organism: Pinus taeda (assembly GCA_000404065.3). Taxonomy (NCBI): domain Eukaryota; kingdom Viridiplantae; phylum Streptophyta; class Pinopsida; order Pinales; family Pinaceae; genus Pinus; species Pinus taeda. The sequence goes on along the minus strand of APFE030357512.1, from coordinate 18,061 downwards.
AAGAATTTCATCCAAGAAATTTTTCACATCATAGGGACAAATATACACAGGCTTTTAACCAATGTGTATTTCCCAAGCAAGAATTTCATCCAAGAAATTTTTCACATCATAGGGACAAATATACACAGGCTTTTAACCAATGTGTATTTCCCCCAGGAGGCTATGCATAAATAAAAAATCCTGAACACCCTCTCAGCTATCAACACTGATAGGCCGCACCCCTTAAAGACTTTATTCAGAACAACTGGCTTATTGATCTGCCTTTCAATAATGGACTCTTTACTTGGAGCAACAAAAGAGCAGGGCTGCCTCAAATCGCCTCCCGTTTGGATATATTCTTGCTTTCAGACAACACTATTCATATTGAAGGAGACTATGTTGCTTCCATCTTGCCTTATGCGAGATCTGATCACTGGTCAATCTCCCTTCAACGGACTCATCCTAGCAACACGATCCAAAGACCATTTCGCTTCGAGGCTTTCTCGATGTCCCATCCGGATTTCAACAACTTAATTAACTCATAATAGAACAATTTCTCCCCTCCAAGTGGTTCAAAGATGATTCAATTTCAGCAGAAGCTCAAGCACCTCAAAGCCAAGATTAAACATTGGAATCACACTTATTTTGGGAATATTTTCTAGGCTCAGAACGTCCTCGATCAAGATATGAAAATTTTGCAGCAGAGGATTATCATTGAAGGTCATTCCGATGACCTATCAGAACAGGAAAAAGTTCTTGAGGCACAAATCATAGAGAGGGCCAAACAGGAAGAAGCGTTATGGAGGAAAAAATCAAGAATAAGATGGCTTAAGATGGTGTAAAAAACACAAAAAATTTTCATAGTACCACCATCCAATGCAGAATGCATAACAACATAACTCACATTCAGAATGAGCAGGGGGCTAAGGTAGAAACACATGAAGAAATTGAAAGCAAAATACTAAACTATTTCAAGCAAGCGCATCAAGAGCCACATGGAGATAGATCACGAGCCATAAAAAAAATTACTTGAAGTATTCCCAAAATTATTTCAGAGTAGCATAACCACATTCTTCTGAGGCCTCTAGATTTATAAGAGGTTGAAACGACAGCTCGTCAGCTGAAAGCGGGGAAAGCACCAGGCCCAGATTTATTCACATCTAACTTTTTCCATAATTTCTGGGAATTGATAAAAACGGAAGTTTGGCAAGTGGTTGAGGCATCAAGAACCTTAAGATGGATGTTTCCTGGATTGAATGCCACATTCATTGCCCTGGCTCCCAAGGATGATCAACCGAGTATTCCTGACAAATGTAGGCCTATTGCCCTATGCAACATAATCTACAAGATAGTCTCCAAAGTCAGTGCTTCCAGGCTCAAATTGTTGCTTCCTCTCATTATTTCGCCTGAGCAATCTGGATACATCGAAGGTCCACAGATTATGGATGGTATCATCCTAACTCATGAAATAATCCATTCCCTAAAGCAATCCAAGAAGCCAGGTATGCTCCTTAATATAGATCTTTCAAAGGCTTTTGACGGCTTAAGCTGGTTGTACATTAGAAAAAAATCTAACTTATTTTGGTTTTTCTCCTCCTTGGGTAAGATGGGTTATGAGTCTCTTATCCTTCTCCTTCTTTTCTATTCTGATAAATGGTATTCCCTCCTCTCCTTTTCATCCTCCTCAGGGAATTAGGTAGGGAGACCCTCTCTCCCCATTCCTTTTCGTTATTATGGCAGAAGGATTGGGTCGAAGCATTAAATTAGCTCAGCAATCTCAGCTCCTTAGATGCTTGTCTCTTCGCAACTCTTCCACCTTCATTCACTAGAAATTTGTTGATGACAACATGCTCTTTGGTCATCCTTCTATCCAGGAAGCTCGTTAGCTCAAATCTTTACTGATGGACTTCTCAGATGCCTCAGGAGCTACGATCAATAAATCCAAATCCCAGATATTCTTTTTCCATACCCCTATTATTACCCAAGAAACTATAGCCCGCATTCTTGGATTTTCTATTTCCGTCCTGCTGTTCGAATATTTAGGAGCTCATTTAACTACCTCGGCCTTGAAGCATTCCTCATAGAAGATCCTCCTATAAAAATTGGAGGCTCTCCTTTCCTCTTGGACACACAGAGCCCTAAATATGGCGAGTCATCTAGTCCTTATTACAACCATTCTTCATTCCATGCCGCTATACCTTTTCTCCACTCTTGTGGCTCCCAAATGGGTTCTCAAAGAAATCAAACATCTCCAAAGATCCTTTTTCTGGGGTAGCACAAGTCACAAACACAAATGGGCTCTTGTCAAATGGGATACAGTTTGTCTTCCAAAGAGCGGCAGTGATACTAGATTAAGGGATCCTTCTTATAGCAATGAGGTCATGGGGCCCATATTTCGTAGAAATGGCTTACTATGCCTCTCAACCCCTGGGCTACTCTCTGGATAGCAAAGTATGTAAGAAATCGCCCAACAGAGGAATTAATATGAATGCTAGAAGTTAGCATGGGCTCCCTAATCTGGAATTCGTACAAGCAACATAGAAGCCTCATTCAACAACATAGTTTATGGGAAGTTAAGAACAACAACACTGCAAGATTTTGGGAAGATTCTTGGGAGAGGATGCCGAAGTTAAAGGACCTAATTTCTCAATTGCAACTTCCAGAGCAAGACAGGCAGACATATGACAAGGTTAAAAACTTTTGGAGTCCCTCTTCTTCTCATGGATACAGGCAATGGACCAAAGTGGATCAAATTATAAGACAAGGAACACCACAATTTAAACAAACTCTTGACTCAGAATTAATGAAAAGAAGAATATAACTATCTAACGAAAGGGATATCCTTAGATGGGGATATGAAGAAAAAGGTACCTTTACTACAAGAGAAGCTTATAATATCATTATGAAGGAACATATGGTGAAAGACCCTCTTTGGAGAAAATTCTGTAACCCTACCAACTTGCCAAAAATTTCCACCTTTCTCTAGCTCCTATGGCATAACAAGATCCTCACATGGGACAATCTTAGGAAGAGGAACTATCATGGGCCCTTTATGTGCCCTAACTACAGACAAGAGGAGGAATCTGTAAATCATCTCATGCACTCCTAGCATACCACTTGCATGCTCTAGGAAAAGGTCATTTTCTGATGCCAAAAGGAAGGATAATACATGGAGACATCATCGCCACAGTTCGTAACTGGGATCAGAATCCTTATCAAAGCAAGATTTTAAATTTCTTATGGAAGCTCATTCTGGGCTTCCTCATGTGGACCATCTAGAAGGAAAGAAATCATAGAATATTCAAGGATCACTCTGCACCTTTGGAGATTCTTTGGAAAATAATCTGCCAAAATATCAAGGAAACCATCTCACTCCATACCTAGAATCAGGAAGACCTTCCTACTATCCCCCAAGAGAAAAAATTATGGGCTAATTGTAACCTTCAGTAGAATCAAGACCATGTTGTCAAAGGAACAATTCCTCTGTTGGGTTGTTCACCTAAAAAGTGCCCCCCCCCTCCCAAGCATATGTTCCACCTAAACTTTTATGGAGCCTCGAAATGTATTCTAGGTAATTCGGGCTTTGGAGGGATTTTTAGAGACTATAAGGGTGATCCTCTTCTATCGTTCCTAGGATCAAAAGGATGGGATATCAATAATTCAGCTGAATTGGAAGGTCTTTGGCAGGGTCTCATTCTAGCGCATAATCATGGATTCTTTCCACTTATCATAGAAGGCGATTCTCAGATCATCATAAATATGGTCTCCAAAATTATGCAAGGAACTCCCTCAAGTAAAGTGAGCAACACCTGGAGAATGGTGAGAAGGCTTGAGCTCATTGAATGATGGCTCTCCTCTCACAGGTCGATCAGTTTTAAGCACATCCGCTGGGAAGGAAATAAAGTAGTTGACTCACCTGCTAACCTTGGAGTTGAATGTGGATTGGATCTTCACACAGGATCAATTTCCAGATTAGCCTCTGAAACCCAACTCAACGAATACCAAAACCTGGTGAAGAATAAAAAGAAATAGGAAGGAGAAGAGCACCCGGATGCGGGTGAATTAAATGTCAATTTCTGGAATTAATTAAGGGCACACGAGCTCGTTCCTGCTAGTTGTAGAAGAGCATTGTTCTCCATGCTCAAATCTGGCTCAAGTTGGCTCACTTAAGGAAAGAGCGATTCTACCTGAAGATTGACTTAAGTTCTCACTCTGTCTGAGGCAAGGCTATTGCTGATATAATCATGGTGAATACGGCTCTCCATCCCATTATTTACTCCCTGTCTTCTTGCCTTTGCCCGTCCCTTGTAGAATTTCCTTGTAGGTCCCTCTCGGCTTCTGCCTTGAGTGGGTCGCTCTCGGTGGCTACTGTGGTTGGAATTTCACTTCCCTCTTTCCATTCTCAGGCTTGTTCTTTGGACTTTGCTTGAATTCTCTTGGTTCTGTCTCGTCTCCCCTCTAAAGATTCATATTTTTCTGAGATTTTTCTTCGTGGCCTCACCATGGTCCATGAATGCATGAGAAGCCACCATGGAGGAAGCCGTGGTGGTCGTGGGAATTCTCAGATGGCTCACTCTGTCGATCAACCCTCGCCCCCTGCTACTCAGCCCTTATCTCAGACGAATTCGCCTCCTCTGAGCCCATCCCGCAGGCCTTTGCCGCATAATGCTTTTCAGTCTACTCATTTTAAGTTTCAGAGTAGCCTACTGTTATCTTTTCTGAAGAAGAGGCTCTGCCTCAAGCCACAACATGCACTTTGGTTGATCTTTCTCAGGGTGGTCATAGAAGGGCGGGCAGCCATGGCATTGAGCAGAATTTGGCAGATAAAGGCAAGGTGGAAGGGCGTGGTGAGCAGCATGATGAGGGTGGTTCTCTTGGTGACACTCAGCCACCAGGTGGCCGCTCTCATGGAGCCTATGTCTCGATGGCGATTGCAGGTAGCTCCAGCGACACCCATCCCTTGTCAATTCCTCCAGGCGACAGTGGTGCTGGTGACATGGCTAGGGATGAAGAAACGTGGTATCGCAATGCATGCCCGGTTGTGGAGGAGCTTCCAGACCAGAACGTGGAAATGTGATGCCACCTAGACAATGTCATGTCCTCCCAGTTTCTTTCTAGTGGTTCTTTTGGTTAAAGTTCAGGCGGTTTTTGGATGGTGGTTTTGGTTTACCCTTGACAGATGGGTAGCTTGGTTCTTTTTTCCTGGTGGGGCAGTAGCTTGTAGCTCTTCTGTGGATTTGGTTTGCATCTTTGTTTCTTTTTTCTAGTCTTGACAATTTCTGGTTCCTATGATATTATCGTTGTATTCTCGTTCCAATGTTTGGCTCCTTGTTTTCTGTAACTGGTTCTCCCATCCCTGGGACAGTTTTGCTACATTGAATGCTCTCAAATGCTCTTTCCGAATGCTTCAACTTCTTTGTAACATTATTTTGATTTTCCTTTAATAGAATTAGCCTTTACCGAGAAAAAAAAATATGATAAAAAGAAATAATCACAAGAGATTAGGGTTTGAACTGCATCTCGTACATGAAGAGAAGAAATAAACTATTCTCCACCTATTTTAAATTTTTTTAAATGAGATGCCACATAGAAACATTGGATGGAAAAGAATAGCAAGGTGGCACACCTCAAAGGTTTGAATGACATGTATATAGAGCGATGCAAAATATTTGTGTAACACACTTAGCCCCCTAATGTAATATTAGGGTTGTGGAGTGTAATCAGACTTCTCCTTAAAGTTTAATTACAAATGTGGGGTCAAAGTCTTATTTCTCTCATAACCTTAAATCAAATTTGATACAACTATCATCTTTGGCTCATCAAGAGCTTTCCCACAATATAAATTTCATCTAAATTTAAGCTCTTGGCATAAAGTCTCTGAACTTTAACCCTTTTAAAGGTCAATTTCTTTATTTTTACAACCACGTGGAAATTCCTAGACATGTAGCTAGGTCCAAGTTTGTTGGCTTCATTCTATACTCAAGCCTTTCCATATTGGTGATTTGTGCATTTTCCAAAACTTGAGCATTCTGATATGTCGATATACTGATGAAACAACTTAAAAATATCTTAATATTCAGAAAACTTTCTAATAAACTAATACAATGTTAAATCCATCGAATGTTAATAGAAAAATTCAAGATGGCTTATTGAATATTCAACAAAAACGTTATAGCTATAAACCCTCACAAAACATCGATACGTCTCTAGGCATGAGGCCATCTTGACACACGACCTCAAAAATTTGTCACCCAATCATAGCTTCCCACATGGAAAATGATGAAATCTTTCACACATGGCATGTTTAAGATGTATATCAAATTATCAAGGTAATAATTATTTCCAAGATGCAATCCTCCCAAAGTTTTGATATCTTGATATGTCTATATGATAGCTTGGCATGTCACATCAATCAATAATGATCAATCACCACCTAGCACATTGGATAAGAAGACATTTCCTCTTCCATGTGGCATTTTTGATGTGTTCCATATGCCACTCATATTCGCAAGGTTGGCATGTAAAAAAGACTAGATGTAGGTTACACATGTCATACACATGGGATCCCCATGTCATCAAATCAAGACATCACCCCTCAATTCTCCTAACACTTGATACTCTTGTTAGTCTAATGTTTTGAGGTTCCAAATTTTTAGTGCCATCACATTGTGCTCCTTCTTAATACATAAAATGCTTCTGACTAACAATTGTTTCTTAGGGCCATTCCAAACAAGGATTTTTCATAATCATTCACTTCCATTTCCTTGAGGGCTTGATATGTTGATATTTCAACTATCACCTTATGGCCATCTATCGCTTCACATTCTCATAAATCCATTTGACAAGGGTTAAGGACGACGTTAGTGAAATCCCAAATTTTGAATACTCTAACATATCAATGAGGAATACCATCTTGAATCTTCCAAAGAGTTTCATTCTAAGGGTTGCATTCCCAAAATTCTCTTAATAGCTTGAATTACAGGGGTCAACCCACAAAATTTCATTTTTAGTGAAAACCAAGGCTTAAACCCAAGATCCCCTAGCCACTTAAGTTTTTTGGTATGATTTCCTTTAGCTTAATATTTATTTTGTGAACTTTTCCAAACTAAATATTAGATTCTATTTATTTTTTAATCTCTCCTTTCTCATCAGGGCCTCTACTCTTGCTTTCTAGTGCCATCATTAACAAAACCTTCTAATCCTCACATCAAGAAGAATGATCCTTTGGCCTATCCTAGCATCCTAAAAATTTTTATTTCAAGCCATAGGGAACAATTATTTAATGAAAATATTAATAATAACTAGGACCACCAATCTATTAGCCCTTCCCCTTTGGAAACACACCATATACATCACAAAAAGTTATAAATGATTACAAACAGGCATGTAAAATATCACAATTAGGGACATCCAAGGATACCCTATCAATTTATGAACATAAAACACATAATGATCTCATATATATGAAAGGATCCCATTTCACATAAAATTCATATTCATAAAGGAATACATTTCAACATTTAGGACAATTATGTTAACTACTCAACGCACTCATCATGCATCATGCATATTGATTAAAATTGTACAAAACTCTACCTACCATTTCACACATACACAATGAATCCAAAATAATATTTAAATACGAAGTGTTGAGAAAAAATTACAATTCGTTTACGAGAAAGGAATACACTTATCTATTCCTCTTAAAATTGTTGGAAATCGAATAAGGGATTACCACTCTCCACCAAATCAAAGGTAATTTAAACTAAACTACAAATTTCTTAAAACTAGCCACCTCCTAACCATATCCAATGTCTAATGGATGATTCACTTATTGAATAACAACAAAGAGTGTACTTCAATGTATAAAGTATGAACGAAAAATTCCTTCATTGGCTAGGAAATAGGAATGCCACTATGCAGGCAATAACTTTAGCTTTATCAAACTACAAATTTCACAACATAGAATGAAATTTATTCCCACTTTCTATAATCCCTAATATAATCCTTCTTCTAGTGCTTCAAATGCATAAACCCAACCAAATAGTTTATTTCTTTTCATTTTACTAGATTCAAGTAGAGGAATCTCTCTTTGGTATCCTCATCTAACACATTTTAGGATTGGACTTTGTGGTATACTCCAAACTCAAAATCTTGGAATTACAAAACTAGCTTCCTTCTCCTCATGAGTACTACTTCATGTATGAGAGGTTTAGGGTCCCCTTCTCGGGCTAAAGGGTCAACAAGGAATTCATTGTAAGGTGCACAACCCATCTTTGGGTATTTCAGTACCTCCTCTCCCCATTCCTATCATAGTTTCTTATTAGTTGGTAGTTCAACTAGAACATCAGGGCTCATGAACATTAATTTCAAAGAATATAGGAAACATCCCAATCCCTCATATAAGATTTATAATCAATCTATACTTGTCCTATGATTCAACTTTATCAATCTATAACTCTAATAGTAAAATATTTGCATCAAATAGTTGAGCAATTTGTCCATGTTGGCTCTCCAACATTGTCATCTTTCAATTATATTACGAAAAGTTGGAATTGGAAAAAATGATGCTACATCCCCATCCTCCTTAAAGAAAATTTGTCCTCGGTGTTCTACTATCTGGAGAACCAAACATATACATAAAACCAAAATGGGTATGCCTTCTACATGATATCCTCTAGTTGCCATGTTGCAGAACCTAGTCCAAAGTTCTTCCATTACACCTTGACTTACATGGAGTGTGGTCGTTGTCTTTTTTGAGTATCCATTGTGGTTTTGGATAGAATTCTCCTTCAGATTCCATTTGTATCAAAGTCTAATCAATAATAAGTTTAACAAAATCTATACGTATTTTAAGTAAAGATATATAAAACACATCATGTTCCTTCATTGTGGGAGGAATGGTGAGTTTGTATGCTATTGGCCCCACTCTCTTCAATATTTGAAATGGTTCATAGTATCTTTGTGTTAACTTGGCACACAATGACACTCTTAAGGAACTTTGTTTTCTCTAATTTGGAGATACACATGATCTCCTATTCAAAATTCCATATGTGCAATATTTTTTCTACATAACTTCTATGTTGGACTTCTGCGACCTTCAATCTTTTCCATATGCTAGATACTTCCTATTCCATTTCATTTAACATATCTAGCCTAAGTGTGATTATATCCACTAGATTACCCTAGGTGATTGGGATATTGCACTTCCTACCATATAGCACTTCGAAAGGGCTCATCTTTAATAGTTCTTTATAGCCAATAATATAAGAAAATTCCACCAAAGGAAAAAAATATTCCCATCTCCTATGTTGATGTGTAACATACATATTGAGTATGTTTTCTAATGTTATATTTAAACTTTCTATTTTTCCATAAGCTTGAGGTTGATAGGATGTGTTTAATGTTGATAGGGTTTCAAATATTGTAAATAAAGACTTCCAAAATTTAAGGTAAACTTGTCATATTTATTATATATGATCTTCTTAGGCATGCTAATATGAAAATATTCTTCATAAAAATATGGAAATACCAATTTCCTTATAGGAAGAGTTTACAAGTCACTTGTCCTACTTAGATTATCGACTAAAACCATGATCACACCATATTTCTTTGTGGTTCTTGGTAATCCACTAATGAAGTCCATTGATATCACTTCCCACTTCGCTGATAGAATTGGTATTGTATTCAACCATCCTATTAAATAGTTGCATTCTACTTTAACTTGTTGTAATTATTATCAATATTTTCAACAATATCTTTCTTCATCCTTGGCTAACAACATATTTTTTGGTATATTTTATCATCTTTTGATATCCTAGGTGACTTCTGTGTGGTCTTGTGCGAAACTCATCCATGCCTGCCACATTTTTTATGGATCACCTACCTTTGTATTGTAATAATTCATCTCTAAGTACCTAATAATTTTTTCCCATTCGACCCTTCGGCTCTTGCTATGGGAATTTACTTACATGGTGAAAATACTCATCTTCCTATGTCAACTCTTTTATTCTTTCCTTAATGTCTATATCACATGTATTCATGGTTTCCATGTATATCACTTACATACCTCTATTGAGTGTATCGACCACTTGATTCTCTTCACTTTTGATGCGTTCGATCTCTAAATAAAACTTGATAATAAGTTCCATCCACCTTACTTTCCTAGAAGTCATTTTCTCTTTCATAAAAAAATACCCCAACGTTGGGAGGAAGAATTACTTTGAGACTATCCTAGTGTTCGACTGAGGGTGCCAACAAAAAGTTCACGTAGTCTAGCACTTTGCCAACATTTTCACTCCTTCAAGAAGAAGAAGAGTCTCACCCGAGGCAAACCAGAACCATAGAAGGATAAAGGGGATATAGATTTGATTAATTATGTGACTTGTGAAACTACTACAACATCCATTCTTAACCATTCACGATATATATATTCAATAGGAATTTAAATATGTGCATAAAATTTTAAATGTGGCCCATAAATTATACCACTAATTGCCAGAATTCCTGTCTTCCTTATATTATTAGTCAAAAGAGAACAATTTCATTACATTCATCAGAATTACAACTTGTGGCAATTACACACTTTCATGCGGTATAAAAGTCCACAAGAAAGACATTAACATAACATTAGAAGCCCACATCTTAGAAACTGGATAACTCTAAATGCTTGACACCTTCTATTCTCCTAGCTCGATCTAAATTTTGAGGCACTCTGTAAATTTTTCCCTCACTACCTTATGTATTCTTTTATAGCCACGCTCACTCGCTTGATCTATGGTTTTTCAATATCTAGGGCCATAATTTTCCTTTTCTATTTACTGTATCAAAATCTGATCCTAGTTCTTCAACATGCTCCCTTATTTTCCATTGTGTGGGTTCTGAGCCATGTTATTGCCATTTTGTTTTCTGATGTTTCATTTCTAGCATTTTGATCCAAAATTTCCTTCAAAACTATTATTCCTTCAAAAAATCGAAGGATCCAACATGCTGCAACCACATCCTATTGACTCACTCTCGAGTCAATGTATTTCTATTTTGCTTCTAAATCTATGGTAGGTTGGATTCCAATAGCTTTATTTGTAGTACCTTCAAATGAAGGACTATCTTCGGAATAGTATGAAGTGTGGACTCCTCCGGACTTGGGAATGCGGAAACACAACAGTGCCATAAGTCTGTAAGTGTGGAAACCTTGCCTTAGAACTCAATGAAAACATGCTCACTAAGGTCATTGGGTTGTTACTCAACCAATTCTTGAATCTCCTGATTGGAAACTGTGGGCAATGTTCTAAAATTCATAAAATGATTTAGAGATTTTGGGTGAGGGTCATGAAGGGCCCACTTGGTCACTTGGACTGCATCCTTGAGCTGATTAATTTGGGCATCAAGTACATCCACCTAGTGGAGGATATTCTTCTTTGCTTCCATATTGAAGGTCACTAATGCTTGCTGATATAAACTTTGAACATTATCGTGTGAGGGGTAAATGGTTGCATTATTATTTTTGATAACACAACTAACATCAGAGATCTAGAAAAACATGTGTTGGGATTCTTGCATGACTTGGGGTAGAGTAGCACAAAGAGAAGTAGAAATGTGCATTTGCTCACTATTCTAAGTGTGATAGATAGTTGAAGGATTAGATAAATATTGTTTCATATTAGTGACAATATTCTAGAGCTCTACATGGATGTTTGGAAACAAGTTGTTGGCACACCACTTCAATGATAGTACAACATTTGGCAAGGGCATAGGCGGAAAAATCTTCATCTTGTTTGGTGGCATATGGAGCAAGAATTTTCGATAGAGATTGCAATTGAGAATGAACCTCACTAACTTGGGTATCTAATTCTTCCTTCTCAAAAGGTATGTACCAGTGACCAAAATGAAGTGTCCTTCAAAAGTGAGGTCATTAAATTCTGTTTTTATGGTGTCTTTAGTGCTACACCACAGTGCATACATATAAGAAAGGGACTACTCTTCAGAAAGTGTAGCAAGGTCACGTCCCCCTAGAGGACTCCACATTGGGAATGACCCAACTTGGTTCAAATTTTGGGTAAAAGACCCCGCAGAAGAAGGAGTGTACCGCACGGAGTTGGTGAAGTTATATTAATTGTGTAATATTTTAGAGCTTTGGGTATGGGAGAATCCCTTGTTTTTCTAGAGGGTATAGGGTAGAGTCCTAGTTTTATGGATCCATGGTATATGGACCATGGTTTTTATAAGGTGTATTTAAGGGGGTTTAATACCTTAGCAGAGATAAAAATGACAATAGAAAAGAACCGATAGAGTGGTCATATTTTCTGTATCTTTCTGTATTTTAGGAAAGGCTTAGCAGTTGAGTGCATGAAGGCCTTAAAGAGTCTGCAACTAAGTGCACAAACCACCTGCAACTAGGTGTGCAGGTTGAAGAAGTGAATGTAGTCAAAGATCTATTTAGTATAGAAGGAAGTTTTGACAAAGTGACATATGTCTCTTGTATCTTACATTTACTATTATATCAGTTGTTGTGCATACTTTCCTTTGAAATATGCAAATACTGTGAGTTATACTGTGAATTGTTGAAGTTTATGAGTTTGTTACAAAGTTGTGAAGTTATTTATTTGTGCAAAGTTCTTTGTATATCTGAAGTTATAGGATCAATATAAAGTAGAAGTAAATACATGATGCCACTACATGGATATCCCTTAGGTTGCAGAAGCTTGGTTCTTCATCCTCCCATAATAGTCTTATAAACCATAAACCTAGACTCTAAACCCCAAACACTAAACACTAAACCATAAACCCTAAACCCAAAACCTTAAACCCTAAACCCCAAACCGTGAACATTAAACCCTAAGAATTTTATACAATTTAAAAAGTGTTTTGTAATTTTTATTTAATTGTTTATTAAAAGAGTTTACTAAAGTGTTAAAAACCCTAAACCCTAAACTGTAAACCACAAACCTTAAGCCTTAAACCCTAAAAATTGAACCCTAAACACTAAAATCTAAGCTTGAAACCCTAAACCCTAAACCGTAAACTCTAAACCCTAAACGCTAAACCCTAATAATTCTATAAGATTTTAAAAAGCATATTGTAACTTCTATTTAAGTGTTTCTTAAAATCATTTACTAAATAGTTATAAACCCTAAGACCTAAAGTCTAAACACCAAACCCCAAACCATAAACCCCAAACCCTAAACTCTAAGTATTTTATAACATCTTAAAAATTTATAACTTATATTTAAGTGTTTATTAAGAGGATTTACTAAATTCTTATAAATACTAGAGTCTCGACCCTAAACCCAAAGTAATTTATAACATTTTAAAAAGTGTTTCTTAGCTTTTATTTAAGTATTTATTATAAGAATTTAATAAAGTCTTATAAACCATAAACCGTAAGAATTATATAGCATTCAAAATGACCTTTGTAACTTTTACTGAAGTTTTTATCAAAATAATTTACTAAGGTGCTATAAACCCTAAACCATAAAAGCTAAACCCTAAACTATAAACCCTAAATAGAAAAACCTAAACCCTAAACACTAAATGCTAAGAATTTTATAACTTTTCAAAAGGTGTTTTGTAACTTTTATTTAAGTGTGTATTAAAACAATTTACTAAAGTGTTATAAACCTTAAAACCTAAACACTAAACCCCAAAACCTAAACCCTATACCTTATACACTAAAACCTAAACCCTAAGAATTTCATAACATTAAAAAGTGTTTTATAAGTTTAAACCCTAAACCCTAAAGCCTAAATCGTAAAACCTAAGTCCTAATTAATTTATAACATTTTAAAGAGTGTTTTGTAACTTTTATTTAAGTGTAACTTTTATTTTATAAACCTTAGACCATAAACCTGAAATCCTAAACCCTAAACCCTCAAACACTAAAACCTAAAAAGTAATCATTTTATAACATTTTAAAATGCATTTTAAACTTTTATTTAAGTGTTTATTAAAATAATCTACTAAAGTGTTATAAATATGAAACCCTAAACCCTAAACCCTAAATGCTATATTTTTTTACATTTTAAAAAGTGTTTTGTAACATTAGTGTTCTAAATCATAAACCATAAACCCTAAACCATAAATTCTAAAACCTAAACCCTTAACCTGAAACCCTAAATCCCAAATAGTAAACCCTAAACGATAAACCCTAAACACTAAGAATTTTATAACATTTTAGAAAGTGTCTTGTAACTTTTATTGAAGTGTTTATTAAAATAATTTACCAAAGTGTTTTAAAACCTAAATCCCAAACCCCAAACCAGAAACCCTATATCCTAACACTTAAAGCCTAATGGATAAACCTTAAAATTATTTACTAAGGTTTTATAAACCCTAAACCCTCAAGCCTAAACCTTGAAAGGATTTACTAAGGTATTATAAACTCTAAACCCTAAACCTCAAAACCTAAACCCTAAGCCCTAAACCCCAAACCCTAAAACCTAAGGATTTTGCAACGTTTTAAAAAGTGTTTTGTAACTTTTATTTAAGTGTTTACTAAAACCATTTACTAATGTTCTATAAACCCAAAACCCTAATCCCTAAACCCTTAACCTTAAATACCAAACCCTAAACCCTAAAAAACCTAAAAAAACCATAAACCATAAAAATCCCTAAAGCGTAAAAAACCATAAACCCTAAACTCTAAAAACCATTTTTAACATTTTTATAAGTTTTCATTAAAATAATTTATTAAAGCATTATAAACCATAAACCCTAAATCGTAATACCCACACCCCAACCTAAACCCTAAACAATTAGCACTTTATAACATTTTAAACCCCAAACCCTAAACCCTAATTAATTTATAACATTTTATGAAGCGTTTGTAACTTTCATTTTAAGTGTTTATCTAAAAATTTTACGAAATTGTTATGAACCCTAAACCCTCAGCATTTTATTAGAACTTAGCAAGCATTTTTTAACATTTTAAAACCCTAAACATTTTTTAACATTTTAATGAGCATTTTGTAACTTTCTTTAAGTGCTTATTAAAATAATTTACTAAAGTGTTATAAGCCCTAAAACCTAAAACTTACACCCTAAGAATTTTATAAAATTTTAACAAGAGTTTTGTAAATTTTTTAAAGTTTTTATTAAAAGAATTTACTAAAGTGCCCCTCAAACCTAAACTGTAAGCATCTTTTTTAGCAAGTATTTTGTAACTTTTTCTAAGTGTTTATTAAAATGATTTACTAAATTTTTATAAAACCTAAACCCTAAACCCTAAACCGTAAGCATTTTATAACACTTTAAACCCTAAACCCTAAACGCTTAACACTAAGCATTTATAACATTCTAAAAAACGATTTGTAACTTTGTAAGTGTTTATAAAAATAATTTACTAAAGCCTTCAGAACCTTAAATCCTAAACCTTAGGCATTTTATAACATTTTAAACCCTAAACCTAAACCTTAAGCATTCAATGACATTTTAGCTAGCTTTTAGTAACCTTTTTTGAAGTGTTTATTAAAAGAATTTACTAAAATGTTATAAACCCTAAATCCTAAATCGTAAGCATTTTATAACATTTTAAGCACAAAATCCTAAAGCCTAAACCCTAAACTCTAAACCCTGAGTATTTTATAACATTTTCACAAGAGTTATCTTACTTTTTTTTAAGTTTTTATTCAAAGGATTTACTAAATTGTTATAAACCCTAAACCCTAAACCATGAGCATTTTATAGAATTCTAAATCCTAAACCGTAAAGCCTAAGCATTTTATAACATTTTAACAAGTGTTTTGTAACATTTTTTATGTTCTTATTAAAATAATTTCTCAAAGTGTTATAAATCCGAAGCCCTAAACCATGAAGTCTATCCCTAAACACTAAGAATTTTATAACATTTTAAAATACATTTTTGCAACTTTTTTAATTATTTATTAAAAACAATTAATACAGTGTTATAACCGTAAACCCTAAACCATCATCATTTTATAAAATTTTAAGAAGCATTTTGTAACTTTTATTTAAGTGTTTATTAAAATAATTTACTAAAGTGATATAAAACGTGAACCATAAACCCTAAACCTGAAACCTGAAACCCGAAACCCTAAAACAAGCATTTTATGATCCATTAAAAATAATTTTGTAACTTTTATTTTAGTGTTTATTAAAGGAATTTACTAAGGTGTTATAAAACCTAAACCCTAAACAGTAAACCCTAAACCCTAAACAATAAACCCTAAACTATAATCCCTGTAAACTAAAACTTAAACCATATGCATTTTATAGCATTTTTAAAAGCATTTTGTAACTTTTAGTTAAGTGTTTATTAAGGGAATTTACTAAATTGTTATAAACCTTAAACAATACACCCTCAAACCTAAACCCTAAAACTAAACCCCAAGTCCTTAACCCTAATCCATAAAGCCTAAGAATTTTATAAAAGTTTAAGAAGAATTTTATAACTTTGCTTTAAGTGTTTATTAAAAGAATTTACTGAAGTGTTATAAACCGTAAACCATAAACACAAAACCCTAAACCCTAAAAACAAAACATAAACCCTAAACAGCAAAACCTAAACCCTAAACCGCAAACACCAATCCCTAAACCCTAATCCCTAACCATTTTATAACATTTTAAAATTTGTTTTCTAACTTTTATTTAAGTGTTTATCAAGATAATTTACCAAATCGTTATAAACCCTAAACCATATACCTTATACCAAAATGTTTTAGACCCTAAACACTAAACTCAAAACCTTAACCCAAAACCCAAAACCTTAAACCCTAAACCTAAATCTGAAACCCTAAACCCCAAACCCTAATCATTTTATAACATTTTAAAAAGTATTTTGAAACTTTTATTTAAGTTTTAATTAAAAGTGTTTAATATATTCTTATAATCCCTAGAACGTGACCTCTAAACCCGAAACCTAAACCCTAAATCATAAACCCTAAACCTTAAACCTTAAACCCTAAACCCCAAATTGTGAACATTAAACCCTAAACACTAAGCATTTTATAACATTTTAAAAAACTTTTTGTAATTTTCATTTAAGTGTTTACTAAAAGAATTTACTAAACTGTTATAAACACTCATCTCTAAACTCTAAACCACAAACCCTAAACCCTAAGCCTTAAACTCTAAACCTGAAACCCTAAATGCTAAACCCTAAACTTAAACCCTAAACTATAAACCCTAAATCCTAAACCCTAAATGCTAAACCCTAATAATTTTCTAACATTTTAAAACACATATTGTAACTTCTATTTAAGTATTTATTAAAATCATTTACTAAAGTGTTACCAACCCTAATCCCTAAACTCTAAACACCAAACCCCAAACTATAAACCCTAAGAATTTTTTAACATATTAAAAAACTTTCTAACTTTTATTTAAGTGTTTATTAAGATGATTTACTAAAGTATTATAAACCCTAGAATCTTAACCTTAAACCTTAAGAAATTTATAACATTTTAAAAAGTTTTTTTAACTTTGATTTAAGTGTATATTAAAAACATTTACTCAAAGTGTTATAAACCCTAAGCCCTAAATGCTAAAGCATAATAATTTTAAAACATTTTAAAAACTATTTGTAACTCTTATTTAAGTCCTTATGAAAAGAATTTACTGAAAAGTTATAAACCCTAAATCCTGAACCCTAAACCCCAAACACCAATACATAAATCATAAACCCTAAAATTTTTATGATTATATATAATAAGGGAAGACCACACCTAGGTATGTGAGTGTAGGAGGGAGAAAAATGTGGTACATGAGATACCCTTCTTCATAAACGTTTTTCCTTTTATTTATTTTTCTTCATAACTCCTGAGGGCTCCATGGAATCAATACATTATGTGTAATATGTAGCAACAAATACCTCCTTAAGGTGGGGTGGTTCATCCCTACACCCTACACCCTAAATCCTCAACCCTAAAAGACAAAACCTAAACCCAAAATCATAAAAGCTAAACACAGAGAATTTTATAGCATTTTAAAAAGTGTTTTGTAACTTTTATTTAAGCGTTTATTAATACAATTACTAAGGTGTTATAAACCTAAAACCATGAACCCTAAATCGAAAATCTTAAAACTAAAACCCTAAGCATTTTATAAAGTGTTATAAACCTTGAACTGT
>APFE030357510.1:26031-53935 GCA_000404065.3 Pinus taeda | reverse complement strand
AGGAGCCATGCATAGTGAAACATTTTTCCCTGCACTTGTGCCTCGTGAGAGTTCGCAAGGAACTCGCTGCGTAGATAGTTTGCCTAGTTGAACTAGACTCCTTCTGCGCATTGGGCTGCTAGTGCAACCACTAGCACAAGCACCTCATCCACACAATAGTTCCACATCACCTTCCCTGCCATTATTTGTGTCACGACCTTAACTATAGGGTTGTTGATGCTAGAGATGGGATACCCTCACTTCTTCTTCTCCAACTTAAACTTTTTCTTCATTACTTCTGCGAGGACCAACTCACCACGTTTTCCCTCTGAAATATTTGTTGGGTCTTCTCCTAAGTAAGGTAGTTGTGTAATTCGATGAATCAGATGGTCTATGATGGGGATGGGATCCTCCAGCGACAAGAACCCATCGTGCACCAAGCGAAGCAGCTTCCTGACGATGAAGATGGTCACTGGGGCATGGTGGTAATGCGGCACCCAGAGCAGGTTAAGTAACCTTGCTTTCTACACACCTCTGAGCCATGTCTGTGGCTCCAATTGAATTGTTCTAGCAGTCACGTCGATCCTCTGGTGCATTAGCTTCTCATTTGCTAAATGTGGGAACTTCTCATGGTCTGTGAGGTCCCAATATTCAAATTTCAATATAGGAACCCGCCCCAATTGCGGTCCCCCAAAAAAATGTCATCTAGGAGTAGCGGAGTTTGCAGAGAGCTCTTGCTTTGATCTATATCCTTCGGCACCTTGGCCTTACCCTTGCACAAAGGAACATATTCAGGTAACAGGGTAATAGGGTCCACACTCTGGGTTTCAATGTCCATTTCTACATCCTCCTCATCTACTAAGATTTCTTCAAATTCTTCCTCCTCTTCGGCCTCCAGATTAATGGCCTTCCCCTTTTCCTGCAAGTTGAGTTAGTCCTCGATGGGTTTCTTGATGAGACGCGCACCGGGATCATAGCTTGCTTATCTTTCTTTAGTCTCAATGTTCTGGGTGATTTAGGGACCTCCACTATTGCTCTAGCACTCTCTGTGGCTTCTACTTCCGCAATCTCCTGCACAGCTTCTATGGATGTTGACATCAATCTAGTTAGAAAGTCTTGCATCTCCTTTGGAAATGCTTCAAATGCTGAACTTGCTCTCAAAGCCTTAAAGTTTGACAGGTCCATATACACTTGATAGCACAACAACTCAATTCTCAAAATTCCAAGTGTTTTTCACTGGACAACCACTTGTAATTACACCGTAAGGTGTTTCCCTTTGAAATGAACTACCCTAAAATCTACCTGTCATCCTGTGTGCCGTTAGATTATGTGTTAGATGATTGGAAGATTGGTAATCATTTGATTAATGGGAGGTAGTTGAATGGTTGTAATGACACTACATTGGGAAGCTGAGGCAACTCCAATGCCCTGTGCGAGCACCTAGGCTGTCCAGGCACCGGACCCTCTGTAGCTCTCAATCTTCGCAAAATTATCCAGAGAAACCTCAGGATCACTCTGAAAAAATAAAACCAATGAAATTGATTGGTTGGGTGTTAGGCTGAGTTCCGTAGTAAATGATCTCCAAATCGTCGAGCAGAAGTAGAATGAACTTGAGGCAAACGAAGGTGCAGGGATCGATTTCACTAAACTCACCAATAGCGGTGATGATAATGAAGAAGAAAAGGGAGGATAGGCTTCGTCGGCCCAAAGAGAAATAAGCCACTCGTGGCCGGAATGGATTGAGTTGGTGGAACCTCTGATGGAAGGGAAGTATTTGAGTCCCAAGGGAGCCAACGAAGGTGAGGCTAATGGTGATCTTGATGTTGTCGGTGAGGTATGCGGTGGCAATGAAGAGGATGTGAGGGTTTTTAAGAGTCTCAGAAGTGCATGTAAAATATTTGGTCGTGACCGCTTTGACATCATACGGTAAACATCTCACAGTGCTCTGAACTTTCTTTTCGCTAATGAATTGGGTTTTCGTTTATCTGAAGGCTTTAATCAAATCCATTTTTCAGGTTAATTTAATTCGATAAATGTTCTTTGTGTAGCATGCATAATTGGCGTTTTATAATGGCTTGAAAACGAATGACGAGGGGACGTAAGAAGAAGAAGAGAGTGTAAGTTGGAAGATATCACTTTGTATTGTAGTTATACAGTTGATTGACAGAATATGCTTTGTAACTACATAATTGAATAGAAATCTTGATTCTTATAGACACATCATGTAATGATTATATTAGTTTTGGCTGCAATGTATCATCATTTTTTTTAAATCTTTTGATTTTCTCCTCTCAATGTGTGGAAACGCCATTACCATTGAGATGCCAGAATACTCTTGTAGGAAACAAAGTACATATTTCTTAGCAGGATATTTCCATGGATCAAAATGACAAAATAGTAAGATTCTTCTGACTTTAATTGCTCATTAAAAGTTTTGCAAACATGGGGAAATTTTTTAAGACACAGTAAAATGCCTTCCTATAATTGCACATCTTTGGTAAAAACATTTAATACACAAGCACCATTGAGAAAACACAGAATATTAGTCCAAAGTTTACCTTGTATTGCATTTAAACATTAAAGAAGTAACTTCACTAGAGGTTGATCTTCTCAATGTGGACCAACACTTTGTAGGTAACTAACAGATAGAGCGACAATGAACTGTCTCTCTTTGGACAAATTAATACACCAGCACCATTAAAAAAATGCAGAATGTGAATGCAGAATTTTTGTCCAAACCTTATCTTGTATTTCATTTAAACATTAAAAAGTATAACTCCACTAAAGGTTGATCTTTTCAACGGGGGCCTCTACTTATGTAGTGAGTTATAAGCTAGAACAAGAATAATATGTATATCCTTTGGATTTTAATACACAAGCATCATTGTAAAAACAAGAAATTTGGTCCAAAGCTTATCTTGTATTCCTTTTAAACAATAGGGAGGTTGACGTTGTCAATGGGGACCTGCACTTTGTAAGGAATTAACAGGTAAAACAACTTTGTCTCTCTCTCAGCATGTATCTCTTTGTGTGCCTTAAATTTTAGCCCAAAGCTTATCTTGTATGCCATTTAAACCTTAACAAATAACCCTTCTAAAGGTTGATCTTGTAAATGGGGATCAGCACCTTGCCGGGAATTAACAAAGAGAACAACAATAACTTGTCTATCTTTTGGCTTTTAATACACCAACATCATTGAAAAAACAAGAATTTCAGTCCAAAGCATGTATTTTATTCCATTTAAGCACTAAAGAACTAACCTTACTAGTGGTTGATCTTGTCAATGGGACCTGCACTCTGTAGTCCAAAGCATGTATTTTATTCCATTTAAGCACTAAACAAGTAACCTTACTAGTGGTTGATCTGGTCAATGGGACCTACACTTTGTAGTCAATTAATGGATAAAACAACTTACTCCCTCTCCTTTTACATGTTACTTGAGTGTGCCTTAAACTGCTTCCGACACATTTTACATGAAACCAAGAAGCATAGATATCTATGTGCAGGGAATTAATAGATAAAATAACTTGTTTTGTCTCTCCTTTTGCATGTTGTTGTAGTGTGCATTAATTGGTTAGATAACATTTTACAGAAAACCAAGAAGCATAAATATTGAAGATGCTTTGTAACTACAAAATTAAAGAGAAATCTTGATTCTTATAGACACATCATGTACTGATTATATTAGTTCTAGCTGCAACATATCATCAGTTTTTTTTAAATCTTTTGATTTTCTCCTCTCAATGTGTGGAAACGCCATTACCATTGAGATGCCAGAATACTCTTGTAGAAAACAAAGTACATATTTCTTAGCAGGATATTTCCATGGATCAAAATGACAAAATAGTAAGATTCTTCTGACTTTAATAGCTCATTAAAAGTTTTGCAAACATGGGGAAACTTTTTAAGACATAGTACAATGCCTTCCTCTAATTGCACATCTTTGATAAAAGGATTTAATACACAAGCACCATTGAGAAAACACAGAATATTAGTCCAAATTTTACCTTGTATTGCATTTAAACATTAAAGAAGTAACTTCACTAGAGGTTGATCTTCTCAATGCGGACCAGCACTTTGTACGTAAATAACAGATAGTCTCTTTGGACAAATTAATACACCAACGCCATTCAAAAAATACAGAATGTGAATGTAGAATTTTTGTCCAAACCTTGTCTTGTATTTCATTTAAACCTTAAAAAGTATAACTCCACTAAAGGTTGATCTTGTCAATGGAGGCCTCCACTTATGTAGTGAGTTATAAGCTAGAACAACACTAATATGTATATCCTTTGGATTTTAATGCACAAGCATCATTGTAAAAACAAAAAATTTGGTCCAAAGCTTATCATGTATTCCTTTTAAACAATAGGGAGGTTGATGTTGTCAATGGGGACCTACACTTTGTAAGGAATTAACAGGTAAAACAACTTTGTCTCTCTCTTAGCATGTATCTCTTTGTGTGCCTTAAATTTTAGCCCAAATCTTATCTTGTGTGCCATTTAAACATTAAAAAATAACCCTTGTAAAGGTTGATCTTGTAAATGGGGATCAGCACCTTGCAGGGAATTAATAGAGAGAACAACAATAACTTGTCTATATTTTGGCTTTTAATACACCAACATCATTGAAAAACAAGAATTTCAGTCCAAAGCATGTATTTTATTCCATATAATCACTAAAGAAGTGACCATGCTAGTGGTTGATCTTGTCAATGGGACCTACACTTTGTAGTCCAAAGCATGTATTTCATTCCATTTAAGCACTAAACAAGTAACCTTACTAGTGGTTGATCTGTTCAATGGGACCTACACTTTGTAGTCAATTAACGGATAAAACAACTTACTCCCTCTCCTTTTACATGTTACTTGAGTGTGCCTTAAACTGCTTCGAACGTTTTACAGGAAACCAAGAAGCATAGATATCTATGTGTAGGGAATTAATAGATAAAATAACTTTTTGTGTCTCTCCTTTTGCATGTTGCTGTAGCGTGCATTAATTGGTTACAAAACTTTTTACAGAAAACCAAGAAGCATAAATATCGAAAATCTGAATTATGAAGGCTCAAACAATAATGGAAAATAAGGCTAGAAAAAATTATTGCAAGCACCCAAAAGCATATATATATCTAGAAATTAGATTATGTACAGCACCTTTTTACAGAAAATATAAATATCGAGTATTTGAATTAAGGCTCAAACAATAGTGGAAAGAAAGGCACACTATTGCAAGCACCAAAAAGCGACCTCACTGTTATGAGAACACATGAAGCAATTTGATATTAGTTCACTTTCTAATTCATACCCCTGTTCAAAGGAGTGAAAACTCCTCTGGCATGTCTACTTTGTGGTTGATCTATGAAGAACATCCTCTGGCTTTTAAGGAAAGGCTTCAGGTGGTGTATTTCCTACAACTAGGGCTTTAGTCAAAACTGTTTTTTGCAACCCTTGGCCGTTTCTTCTTGAGTACAGGGTGAGTATTAAGTTGAGTTTGCATTTTGATTCAAATAGTTCATTACGACTAATTGTTGCAGATGTGCTTATGCAGTTTTTGATGTGTCATGCAGTTTATACTGGAAACTAAAGTATGTAAATCATCTAGAATTTATCTGGGATTACATTAGGAAGGGACATATTGAGATTCCTGATTTTGTGTATGACCATGATGATCAACTGCAAGACAGACCTTTGATGGACTATGGTGTTGAAACAAATCCATTTCAAGTTTATGACATGCCTCCCATTGGATCGTCTAATTCTCAATACTCCTTGAGATGGGCCTCCTAGGCACTGTATTAATCCAAATTTTACCTTGTATTCCTTTTAAACAATAGGGAGGTTGATGTTGTCAATGGGGACCTACACTTTGTAAGGAATTAATAGGTAAAACAACTTTGTCTCTCTCTTAGCATGTATCTCTTTGTGTGCCTTAAATTTTAGCCCAAAGCTTATCTTGTATGCCATTTAAACATTAAAAAATAACCCTTCTAAAGGTTGATCTTGTAAATGGGGATCAACACCTTGCAGGGAATTAACAGAGAGAACAACAATAACTTGTCTATCTTTTGGCTTTTAATACACCAGCATCATTGAAAAAACAATAATTTCAGTCCAAAGCATGTATTTTATTCCATTTAAGCACTAAATAAGTGACCTTACTAGTGGTTGATCTTGTCAATGGGACCTGCACTTTGTAGTCCAAAGCATGTATTTTATTCGATTTAAGCACTAAAGAAGTAACCTTACTAGTGGTTCATCTGGTCAATGGGACCTGCACTTTGTAGTCAATTAACGGATAAAACAACTTACTCCCTCTCCTTTTACATGTTACTTGGGTGTGCCTTAAACTGCTTTGAACGTTTTACAGGAAACCAAGAAGCATAGATATCTATGTGCAGGGAATTAATAGATAAAATAACTTGTTCTGTCTCTCCTTTTGCATGTTTTTGTAGCGTGCATTAATTGGTTACAAAACTTTTTACAGAAAACCAAGAAGCATAAATATCGAAAATCTGAATTATGAAGGCTCAAACAATAGTGGAAAATAAGGCTAGAAAACATTATTGCAAGCACCCAAAAGCATATATATCTAGAAATTAGATTATGTACAGCACCTTTTTACAGAAAATATAAATTTCGAGTATCTGAATTAAGGCTCAAAGAATAGTGGAAAGAAAGGCACACTATTGCAAGCACCAAAAAGTGACCTCATTGTTATGAGAACAAATTCACTTTCTAATTCATACCTCTGTTCAAAGGAGTGAAAAATGCCCCGGCGTGTCTACTTTGTGGCTGATCTATGAAGAACTTCCTCTGGCTTTTAAGGAAAGGCTTTAGGTGGTGTATTTCCTACATCTGGGGCTTCAGTCAAGACTATTTTTTGCAACCCTTGGCCGTTTCTTCTTGAGTACAGGGTGAGAATTAAGCTGAGTTTGCATTTTGATTCAAATAATTCATTACAACTAATTGTTACAGATGTGCTTATGCAGTTTTTGATGTGTCATGCAGTTTATACTGGAAACTGAAGCATGTAAATCATCTAGAATTTATCTGGGATTACATTAGGAAGGGACAGATTGAGTTCCTGATTTTGTGTATGACCATGATGATCAACTGGAAGATAGATCTTTGATGGAATATGGTGTTGAAACAAAACCCTTTCAAGTTTATCACATTCCTACCATTGGATCGTCTGATTCTCGATACTCCTTGAGATGGGCCTCCTAGGCACTGTGCAAACTTTAACCATCAATTATGGCCATTTGTTGTACAACATTGTATTTTCTTGCTTTTCCTTCTATATGCAAATGTGAGTGATCCCTTTCCAAGTGACTTCCCTTGACAGGAGACTGTGTTCTTGAGAGAAGGAACTTTCTTGTTTTTCTATTGCAGTTTAGTTAGCAAAAATCCTTGTGCTATAAAATTTTGCCATTCCGCATTGGCTGTACATATATGTAAAAAGTCAAACTTGAAAACATGGCAGCATGCAGTTACTATGCTTTACTAGTTCATCTTGCTGAAGGTGTTGATGGAAAAACGGGTGTGTAGTGCAGAAGCATGGTGTAGATTATTGTCATTGGAAAGAAAATCTACTTTTTGTGTTAAAACTTGGCTTTCAAAAGCATGCCTAGCACACATTGTCTACAAGGTTTTTGCCTCAAAGCTAGCCAATTTCCACTACTTGACTGAAGAATTACTCTTATAGTCAAATTTATACTTTGGTTGTTGAATTAACTTTTGATGTACCTTCTATGTACAGAATAATATATCCTGTCATGAAGAAAAACTTCATAAGTCTTCCTATTTGCTAAAATTTCAAAAATATGCAGTGTTTATAATATGTCTGGTCTTCTTCTGCATCTTGGATATCATTTCAGAAGCTCTTACATGGTTTGTTTGTGTTTGTGTGATCAGAATTAAAAAAAAAAACATGATTAACCAACTATTCTGGATAGACATATATATAATGGCTTGAAAACGAATTACTTGTTTTGCAGCACTTTCCCTTCTCTGAAAAAAATCTGTTAATGATAAGTTTACTTGGACAATGTTCAGTTATCTGAATAAAAATCCTTTTTGAATGACAGGTAGGTTACTTCGACTATGTGGAACTATGTGGATTTTTGTCCCATCAAATCATGAAGTTTGTTCTTATGTTCATGGATCTTTTCTCAACGATCATCAACTTTACAACATCGGATCAATAAATTTTGCCCAATTCAGATTCTAGAGCATGAATAATTGGGATTGAGAGGCAAACACACCTTTGAGCTCACCAAATTTATATCAGATCTTAGAATGAGATCCAGACATATTAATGTGAAAATTTCTGTGCATATTAGGTATAAAAGATTTGAGTTTTGGGTTATCAAAGCTATAGATTGAGAACTACATGGATTGCTTGATAGGATGGTTGGTTTGAATTGTATATAAGTATTGCTAGCTTCTTTGTGGTGGTAGTGTGAGATCAATTGGGAATTGCTACTCGTTTCAAACTTCAAGAGGGAAATGAATTTCCAAATGATGGTGGTGATGAAGGAACCCAGATAAAGCACAGAGAATAGCATAGCTGATTGAATAAAAAAATCAATTGTGTAAATACAAATAACACACCCTACAAAGTGATGTCTTCTTTTTCTGTAAGATTATCATTTTATCATTGTTTATAGAACATAAACAGTTAGCAAAGCTACAAATGTGAAATGTTAATTGGTCTCTGTTAGTCAATTCCCGTTTGTGCCCATATGGAATACTATCCAGCATGTTTCTTTGCAAAATAAACACATTGCTGAATAGTTATTTTCCAATAGCGAGTTACTATTGCAACTCCACGTTGTAAATGCTAGAGCCTATGGAAGGAGACCTCCTTATCAGTATATGTTGTGTTACAAAATTCTTGGATTATATAGTTTATTAGATATTCATTGGGGCATACGGCACGTTGGCCGGGGTTAGATACAGCGCATTAGATTCCACCCACAAAGGTAGCATAGTATTTAGTTCTCATTGGTTGGCCACAAGAATTCACAATATGGTACAACAAGTTCTATTGGACGTATACTAATATAGACAGTGTACCTTTTTATGATTTTGGCGACGATAATCCTTCACTGTTGATGGTTCCAATTGGATTTATGGTTTAGCCAAGGTTACACCATTTTGGGTTTCATAATATACTCACTAATTCTGGATTGTTCATGGTTCCACTTGGATTATGGTTTAGCCAAGGCTTCACCACAATCCAAGAGATTTTGGCTTTTGTAATATAGTCAAAATCAGAGAAAATACAAACAACCCAGATCCATTAAAACCTTGAAAGTTTGTTCATGGACTCTCTAAATCTGGTATAAAATGTGTACTGTATTTGAAATTTCAATTTGCCATTAAATTAATGGGACATGAATTCCCACAAGGGAGTTCAGAAAGGTGCAATTGAGTTGAGCTTTCAACTTGTCATTCAATTGATGGACACTGAATATTAAATATAAGATAAATATATAAGAGTAGCATGTGAGTGTTAGTTTTATAAAGAAGATTTTTTTTATTATTAATAAAAATATAGATAGTTAGTTTCATTTTAAAGGGTTATAAATACCAGACATAAAGGATTGTAATATGAGTTATTAATTATTTTTACTCAAAACCTGATAAATAGAAATTTAGCAATTCTTTTTAATTGAGTGACTCAAATTCATGTTTCTTTAGGTTGAAGGAAAAGCAACTAAAGTGGAAAAAATTGTGATGCCAATAATCAGAGGGGTTGCCATCATGGGGTGATAAGAAATTTAATATTCCAAGAAGAGGAGGTAGTAGTAGATTCTAAATAAATTAGCAATGCAACAACATAAATGTTTGCAACAAATTTAGAAAGATCGACCTTCTTGAATAATACACGTACTACATGGATAATGGATTTCTACACTTTATGCCTTACAGTGTTTCCTTTGCAACATCTGGTGCAAATGACTGCCCCTTTTTTGAGGAGAACAACTCTGAGCAACCAAACACTGACATTATATCTTCACAAGGAAGGTGTTCTCTACCAAGCCTAGCTTCTCTCTCAGAACCTTAACATCCCCTTTGAGAAGGATTTCATTAGAATGAAAACAACCCACATTTAAAGCATTTCTCCACCCCTCCTAATTAGAAATACAATTTTGGGTTCTCTACTAATTTTCTCCACACCCATTTAATCTAGCAATGGACATAGAGCATGTATATTTATACTTGTGTGTTGGAAATACCATTTTATATTTTAATGTTTATTATTTTTGTTTTATTATTATTACTTGAATTTCTTCTTAACAAGTGGTTGTGTTTCTTTTGGTTTTAGTGAAAGTATGGGCTCCAATTTTGGCTATCTTATTATGGAGAATAATTCATCTTTGAGAATTTTTCAATTATTAAATTAGGTTAGTCAATTGCTTAAAATATTAAATTTATTTCAAAAAGTTTTTGTTACTTTATAGGTTAGACACTGGCTTGAAATATTAGACGTATTCCAAAATGTTTTTGTTACTTTATAGATAAGGCGTAGATTTATTGGCTCTATGATGGAAATAATGAAGGGAAAATACATGTTAATCTGTTACTTGTGCTCTTTGACTAAAAAATACACGGTGAGAGAAAAATGCATATTATGCTAATTGAGGAATGTTTTTCGCTTGTCGAACTTATAGTATTGAATTTAACACACCAACACTTTACAACAATGAACTAACAATATTCATGATGAAAATAGAAATATGGAAGATTTATCTGCATAATGAAAAAGGAAATATGGGATATTCCAATCACGCAAGGCATTTTTTAAAATGTGGATGTGACAAAAGGTTGTTGTGGAAGGTGTTGTTTGTATATGGGAAATTTCTTGATCACTGTGTATAATCCTAATGTTGATAGATATGTCCACTAAATGGTTCCAGTTAATGGGGCATTGATTTGAGAGTTCAATATATTTTTATTCTTTATCAAAGTATTATTTTGGTGTATTTGTGTTCTTCAATTTATGCCTTACGGCATTTCCTTTGCAACATTTGGTGCAAATGCTAGTTTATAGGGCCTTTTGAATTTGAATTCAATGGTTCCCCCCACACTCGGCCCATTAATGCTAGATTGGTGACTAATTTTCAAGAATCTAACCCATAAAGTTTGCCTTAAATGCCTGCCACCCGCTCCATTTGGCCTGAAACCAACCATCAAATCATGAATAACGACTTTAATGGTCACTTTCCAATAGACCTACGCACCAGCGCAATTGTCTTCACGGACCCTATGACACTTTGTGGCTGTGCGTAGTCCTAACATCGTGCAGCTCCTGGGCAATGTAGTTTATAGTCCCACGCCTCCTTTCAGTTGCCTAGAGCACTAAGAATGTGCTACTTTCATATAGTCACATCACCGGATTGTTGGTGTATGGCTTCAAGCGACTTCCATTCACCTTTCCTAAGAAGGATTCTCCATTTAACTTGACTAATTGTACCACACCTCTGTCGATAATTTCCTCAATAATATACAACCCTAACCAATGCATCCTAAACTTTCCAGGGAATTTATCGAACTTAATATCATATAGAAACACCATATCGTCTACCTTGAAGGTGCGCGGCTTGATATGTCGGTCGTGCCATGACTTTTCACGCTGCTTTTGGACTTGCTAGTGAAATCCAGCCAAAAATCATTCTTCTTCGAGCTCATCCAATTGCGTGAGCCTCTCCTCCAGGGCTCCACAATCTGTCATACCTATGAGTGCTGCTATGCGCAAACTAGTCACGATATATTCCATAGGCATTACGGCTTCCACTCCATAGAAAAGCCTAAAAGGTGTCTATCCTGTCAGCTTCTTGCATGTCATCCGATAAGCCCATAGCACTGTAGGTATGCATAGGTCCCAATCACTTCGTTGCGCATTGCATACCTTGGTCAGCGTGTTTTCGAGAACTTTGTTGAATGCATCCACTATCCTGTTAGCCTGTGGGTGATAATTTGTGTTCTTTTGATGATACACTTTAAATTCCTTCGTTAGTGCGCTAATCGTCTCTTTTAGGAAGTGTGTACCACAATTGCTCATCAAGATCTTCGGACATCCAAATTGTGTCAGTACATGTTCAAATAGAAACTCTGTGGTAGTCACGCCCATGCAATCCTTCACTGGCTGCGCTTCTTCCCAACGAGTCAAATACTCCATTGTAGTGATAATATACCTCGCGCTTGTCTTTCTGCGGTTTAATGGGTCCTACAAAATCTATTACCCATTATTTGAAAGGTTGCATTGTCATTTTTGAATTCAAAGGAATTTCATTCCTTCACGATGGCCTTCCTGTTCTTTGACATACATCACATGCCTTGCAATATGTTTTTGAATCCTGATGAGGGGTTGGCCACTACAACCCTGCCTGTAGAATCTTCTGTGCAGTTTCTCTTCCTACATAATGTCCTCTCGCAGGGCCATCATGAGCGTCCGCGAGGATGCTGCTTCGTTCAAACTCAGGTACATACCTTCGTAGTATTTCATCATCCACCATCTTGTATAGGTGCCCAGCAATGATAGAAAAATCTGCCACGTGCACCACTAATTCCTTCTTTTGTTGGATAGAATATCCTTTTGGCACGGTTCCAATTGTTAGAAAGTGTATTATATCTTCAAAATGTCCATCCACGATATGCACAAAAAGAGTTGTGCATCAGGTAATCCTTCCTCCAAATTAGTAGGTTCCTCCCATGTCTTGATGAGCAATAGGTGATCTAGTCCCGTGTTCAATTGTCCAAGCTTCACAACAACTTTGAAATCGTACTCTTTGAAAAATAAAATCCATCTGCAAATTCGCCTCCCCAAAACAGGCTTATTGACCAGGTATTTCACCGTGGAGTGATCTGTATACATCTTAAAGTGGCCTCATAGCAAGTAGTGTCGATACTTCTGGAGCACATATACCATAGCTAGCCCCTTGCCCTCAGTGGTGGAATAGTTCTTCTCTGCCTTGGATAATCTACGACTTACGAATGCGATAGGGTGATCCAAGCCTTCTCAGCCATCCTGTGTTAGTACAGCCCCCATCACTATACACGATGCATCAACATGGACATGAAGTTCTTTCTTCCAGTTCGGGAAGACAAGAATTGGCACAGTAACCATCTTTCCTTTCATATATCTAGGCTTTTCTTACAGTCATCATTCCAGTGAAACGTGACGTCCTTCTTCAACATTTTTTCCATCAATGCGGTGATCTGGGCATAGCCTTTGATAAACTTTCTGTAATATCACATATGTCCCAGAGTA
Organism: Pinus taeda; assembly: GCA_000404065.3. Classification (NCBI taxonomy): domain Eukaryota; kingdom Viridiplantae; phylum Streptophyta; class Pinopsida; order Pinales; family Pinaceae; genus Pinus; species Pinus taeda. The sequence continues at coordinate 40,678 of APFE030357510.1, read as the reverse complement.
GCACGTAGATGTTTCACACTCATCAGCACTTCCAAGTTTAGAATCACCGTGATCTTTGTGGGCCCTACCATCAACCCTTATCTGCAAACCACATGCCCCAATAGGTTCCCAAAAGGAACGAGAAACAGACACTTCTTGAGGTTGAGCGCGATTTGGTATCTTCAAAAGGTATCCAACATCAAGCGCAAGCTCATTACATGGTGCTTAACAAGCCCAAATATAGTCCAATCATCATAATAGACCTCCAAGAACTTATGAATATATTCCTTTAATGTGGAAACAACCACACGCGAAAATATAGTAGGCGCATTATTTAATCCAAACAGCATCACAGTATATTGAAAACAACCCCACTCAGTCGTGAAGGTTATCTTGCTCCTATCCTCCAACGTGATTTTGATCTGGTGGTACCCCAAGAACCCATCAGTGAAAAAATATGCTTTCTAAACACCTACATTGTCCAACACTTCATCAGTGTACAGAGTTGGGAAAGGATCACGCACACAAGCGTCATTCAATTTTCTAAGATCCACGCATATCCTTATCTCATCCTTTTGCTTCTTATCTTGCACCACCATTGGACTTACCCAATCGAATTCTTCCACAAGCTCAATGATGCCTACTGCGAGCATCTTGTCTAGTTCTACATGGACCTTCTACTTGTATTTCGGATTTAAGCGGTAAGACCTCTACTTAACTGGCTTTGCGTCGGGCTTTAACGATATCTTCATTGCTCCTAGATCTTTGATTATTCCTTTCAAATCTGTAAACTTGTTCAGGAATAAGTCTTGATACTCGCGAGTAACTCAGCGACCTTATCCACCGTTGCATCGTCCCAGTAAACTCTGATCTTCGCGAATTTGGGTTCTACCTACATACCAATGTTCACCTGTTTAGTTTTCACTGACGCAGTTATATTAGGGTTCTCAATATGTGGTCCTTGAACCTCGTAGTGGCCTTTTGTTTCTATAATGTTAATATTCTGTGGATCCTCATCCTCCTCTTCAGCAGTTGCATTATAACATTCCAGCATGTGACTCAGCTAAGTAGCCCATTCAGGCTGAATCAGGTCTAAAGGCTCTTGCAGTATCCTGAAGATGGCTTCTTTTACCTCTTGTAGCGCTTCATCAATACTATCAAAACCATCCTCAAAGCTAAATGTCATCATAAAACCTTTACACAGAATATCCCATTCACCTGTCCCATGGCGGAGCTCTATTTGTATATACCAATTCATTGGGATAACATCTAGGGTATGAAAAAACAGGTGTACCCACTCAAGTTGCATCTTTTATCCATAGGCCCACATCCACTTGGCTAGATGCGCATGCAGATCATCTTGCCCATCATACTTGTCTATCAGTCACATTTTAGGCTTTCCAAATCGTGCTTACCTCATTCTTCTACATTCGTGCCAATCATCAAAGCTTCCTTTATGCATACCCCACCATCTTGCAGGCGTAGCACGCAATACCCAGTCTAAGGCCTGGAAGCATTGATTTTTCGGCACCTCCCTTTCAAATGCATCCAAAAAGGTATATACCTCATTTAGACCATCATATGTAGGCATATTTCTTGCTTCTGTCGACATGGAGTGCAGCGATCGTTTCATCATATTGCAATTCAATGTGGTTACTTCGTGTAACCAATTCTACCAGCATTCTATTTCTTCGTCAGAAACCGAGGTTTAGGAGCTCTCACACTCCTATGTAATCCATCCATCCATGGTGGGATTCACCTAGTCAAGGTTTCGTGCTATTATCTTGTAGATGTAGTCCAGATCATCATCGCTTTCATAGTCGCAGACTGGATTCGTATAGCGCAATCCTTTAGCAGGATCCAAGGGTATTATGATGCATAGTGATTTCTTCTCAAAGATCATCTTCCACTTCTTTAAATTGATTACCCCATTCATATCTGTAGCCCAGTCAATTCCCATGAGCACAGGGTAGGGATTGTTGTCATCAACAATCTCTATCACTTCAAAATATGCCAACGCACTCGCTCCCTCAATATCCATTGTTATTCCCTGCAATCGCCCCATGGGTTGATTTTCCACTGATTCACCATCCTCAGCTGAATCAAAGACCACTGCAGTGTATGTCTCCCCATTCACTCCCATGTCTGTTTCAGTAAAACATTTGCATATGAGCCCAAATCTAGAATGACTTGATCCATCTCATATTCTTTGATCTATGTAGTCAGTCTCATTTCATGCCCCATCCTTGTTTTATGCTTTCCATCCTTCAGACTACGCATGGTTCTCCTGGCGCAGTCTTAGCACATCTGTAGATGAGTTCTTGTAACCCTTTCACAACATTACTATCGCGCAGTAACTTCATACAGGTTTCCAAGAAAGTAGTGAGCATAGAGGGGTCCATCTCTAGCTGAGGCTTATCTTTTCTTCCTGAAGTGGAGGCCTCAGCAAAGCTCTTCTTAGCTTCCATGAAGGTTTCCCGAGTGTGCCCCAAATCAAACTCAGCTTCTTTTGCTGGGGTTTTGCGAACCCAAGTACTATCTTCCAGTTGTTTCCCCTTTTCATCTCCCATCACGATTCTACTTCGGAGCACTATATTTACGTTCGGATCTTCCTCCCGTGGCTCATACCTCATCATTTGCAAGTTCTAAGTTAGGGGAGGTGATGGGACTCCTTTGTCACATATCCTAGCTATCATCGTAGGACAATATTCTATCTCGTGATCAAACAGTGTGCAATACTTGCATGACGGACGCGTTGGAATAGTGCAATCACAGGCATAATGCCTTGGTCCTCCATAATTGTAGCAAATCAATTATCCTCGACCTCTACCAGGTCCTCCTCCACCTCAACCTTGTTCGCACCCCTGAAATTCTATCCACGCCATTCCTGCATTCTAGTCCACGGGCCGTGTTTTGGCCTAAACCTTGCAGGCGAGAGTTCTATCCATCATCAATTCATAGCTCCTACAAGTACGCTCATCATCTCCCACTGACCTACAAAAGTTGTAGAATAATTTTTGTGGAGTTTGCGTATACTTCTGTAACATGCGGCAGTTATTTGTGGCATCTTTTTCGGCTATTTGACAGATAGCGCACCATAGAGAAGGCGCCATCCTAGGTCTTGCTTGAGCTTTTGGCCTTAAAGGCATCGCTCCCCCTCCTACAAGGTAATTTGTAAAGACCAGGCAGTGGTCTTTGTCATGACCCTGACTCTTGCATTTCACGTACCATACTTCTTCGCATACTTCTAGTTGAACCATCCTATCCTTCTTCAAACTTTGCATCTCAAGGCACAGATTCTTCAGCTAAGCGTGGATCTACTGAACTCCTAGATTAGGATCTTTCATTGGGGTCTTGTGTAGTCTCATGGCAATCTCCAAGGCCTCTGCCTGAGTTGTTATCTTCTTTTATGACAGCGCACTTCTTATTTGTGGTAGTAGTGAAGCCACAAACCACTCACGATGTTGTCCATTATTCAAATTCATGTTGGCTTCATGGATTGTACATTTCAGCCTCTGATCTACTTCCCAAGGCGTCTCACCTCGTAGCATCGTGATTTCTTTGAATCTAATAATCGACTATGCTTCATATTTAGGCTTGCTAAATTCCATATTCAGTGTTGCTTCGATGTCCGCTACTCTCGCATTTGGGTTATCATTGGAGTAATTAATATACTAGGTCATTGTGCGATCCTACGGGCTGCTAACCAGTGTTGCTTTCTTTATATGGTCATCTGTAACACCATGAGCTTTCCATACAACCCTCAGAATGAACCAAAATTGGTCTAAATCCTCATTTCCCAAGCCTTTGAACAAATCAAACTTCACTAAATTCGCCATATTGAATTGCGGTGGTGGTGGAGGTGGTATGGGTGAAGATGGAGGTGATGGTGGTGAAGCCGGTGGTGGTGTGGGCAGAGTTGGTATTCACGAAATTCCTTGTCTTATCAGATGAATAGCACTTCGTGGAGAGACCTTCATGAGCCCTTCCTCATCCTCTTGTGGAGGTGAAATCAAGGGGTTTTTCTCTTGACCCTTATTTCCTTCGTTCCTCTAAACATTTATGCTTTACATAGCCCCAAACATCAAGGTAGCTGCATAACCCGCTTTTCACACAATAGCATTTTAATCCAAGTATTCAAATATTTTACGTACTTACCTCGCAGTCCTTTGAAAAAGTGTCGCTCTGCCTCACTATAGCTGACTAAGGTGTCGACCACGAACTCAGTAACAAATCCTCCTATAATGCGATCAAGCCAATGATCTACGGCACATGTGATCTTATCCTCTGATGCTTCCAACCTTCGCACTAGCCCCAGGGTCCACATAATAGGACAATCAAGTTTCCACCTCCCTTGGCTATCTGCCATCTTCATCATCCACATGTATAGTTAGTAGGAAAGGGGATGAAAAATATTTCATGGATCTCTGTATATAGGTAGCTATCTAACCACTATTATTTTGAGAATCGTGGGTTTCTGTTTTCTTATGCCGTGAACTCGTGAATCCTTCTGTCCAACAAGCCTTCGATTTTTTTCTTAGCTGGATTCTAGTGATATGACATCACACATCTCTATGAAGATTTCGGTCTCAGCAACAGAACCATTTGTTGGCTTGAGGGGGCTTGACCCACATTCAGCATTAGTTAGCCAAACAAATCCCTACACTACTGGCCCTTTCGGCATTAGGTCGTGGAGCGTGGACTGAAATCTCTCCCGAAGCAATATGGGGGGTGATGGAACCAAGTTTCCACACCCTTGAGATGGTATGATGTCAGTTTATTCCAACTATTCATGCCTTTGTGCAGGTTTCTTAGTTTTTTGTTCTCTCCTTCAGTACCTTCATGAAATGTTACAATCGGTTTTCGCGCAGCCCTAACCAGGGGCTGAAGCCCTTTCGTGTTGCTAGAGCAGTGATCTATGGTATCTCCCAAACTGGGCTAAGTATATTACTTATCTTATTACCATATCTTAGTTAGCTTCACGTAAACAAACGTTCTTAGTTATGTTCACTTAACCAATACAGTTACACACATTCGCACATCATATAAGCATTTAGAAGTCAAATTCATACCCAATACGACAGATGCATAAATAGGAAATAAAGACGTAGAAAAGATAGAATACTTCTATTTATTAATACTTCCAGATGATTATAGACTCGAATCGCCCTGCGCACTCAGCTGTGGACTTCTAGGCCTCTATGCACTCAGCTGCAGAGCCTCTATCTACGCTGCGACGCAAAACTTAGACTTACAGTTCAAAGCTATCTTTCATACATCATCGACTCTTCCTTATACATTCCTCTAACTACTTAGAGCTTAGATCTATTTATAAAATCCCACAGTCTACATACCATGGGTAGATCTTCTACAGCTGACATTACATTATCAAAATAAGGGTGGACAACCCTATGACTCTTTAACATCTACGCGCCCTGCACCCACAAAATGCGGAGTCTTTACATTTGTATTACAAAATTGGACCAAAATATGGGCTCTTAGCCCCAAAACTACCCTTGGGGGATCTGGCACCGAACACCATCGATACCATACAAACTGATTTGGTTCCAAATATACATTATGGAGATCAAAATATTGCTCCATCTATTATATCCATGTTACGGGATCCTTCCCATAAAACTTCCTCATATTGATCTTTGGAACATGGTGGGTCTTCAATCCAACATTAGAGTCTATGAAATCATGATTAACATTTCGTTTGTTCTCATCGTGAGTTTCCTTTACTACCCTTTCACCGTTACTAAGAATTTCTTGTAGCAACTTATTCAAATCTATCTTCAAGTCTTCCATCTTAGCATCCATGCCATTCACCTTAGCTTCCATGCCATCCATCTTAACTTGCAAGCCATTCATATTAGCTTCCACGCTATTCATCTTAGCTTCAGTTACCTTTTGTGAGAGTGAAATTTGTTGCACTTGGTCTCGTAATGGTGATATATCATGTTGCATTTCTTCCTCTTCTTCACAAGTCTCACAATTTTGATATATCAAGTTTTAAGGTGGCTTACTAAGTGTTTCCATTTTCTTTCTTCGGGGCATCAATTAATGATAATTATGCTTCACTATGCCCTTTGAACTTCAACCTAATTTTTCAACCCAAACTTATGCAAAATTTTAAAATGACTACACACCTTTTCTCTCTTTGTAGAAGCTCGATATTAAATCTATAGAATCTCTGTAACTACGGATCTCCAACGTATGAACTTGTTTCCTGCAGTGGCCCTCTAAGTCCTCTTTCCAATGTCACTAGTTTGATAAAAAATCCCCCAAGATGGCCTGATTATATAAATTTTCAGTAGAGCGAACTTGTACAACTTGCCACATGTCAGTGTTTCGGCCTTTGATTCAGGGCTGGGTGTGACAAAGAACCCTTCCAAGACCTTTTACATTCATGATGTGTTAAATTTCATTTTTTTAAAAGAACATAAATGAATACATCTGCATGCGGTAAAGAAGAGGAACATGACATCATCAACACATGAAAACATAAGCTGTTGATAACGAAGTTTGTCCAAGAGGGACTACGTCTCTAGGCCCCAATGTCAATATGGTGTAGGCCACTACATTAAGTGCTGTCAATAGTGATGATGTACATAAGAGGTGATGTCGCTATCATACAAGGAAAATGCCCTCACATAGGAGTGGCTCCAAGAGATGTTCTGCTATAGGAACTCTCAATCAAAAAGGACTCCTATCAGTATGACACAAACTCATGCATGATGATAGTGAGCATCCCACCAACATTTCATAAAAGGGATCTCAATGCAAACATACATGGAGACACATGAGTATTCCATCAACATACAACAAAGGGATCTCAAACAAAAGATGAAAAATCATGACAACAAGTACATCCCAGAAATGATTCCGCATCACATCAAGCAGGAATCATGAAAATAAGTGAGAAAACAAGATCCCACATCAAACATAAAAAATGGATTTATGCAGCACAATGCATAGCAAAAGAAGTACATGAATACACTGCATATACCTCACATACAGGGGCCATCTGAAGAAAAGTATGTCAAGCTACTAAAGTTGTTTGGAACTTTGATCTCATGGCATCGAATCGCATGGAAATGATTGCTCGCACATGAACGTTGACACCTGCACTCCACTTGGAAAAGTGGTCGAAAAATAGAATGATAAAATGTAAAATCTGAACACAACATCATATTTGTGGCATCGAATAGTGCAAAATCGACTGTCAAATTTCCAAATTTTGAGAAAATGGAAATCTGGGGCTCAAGGAATCTTTTAGAGTCCCCCTAGATTCCTCAAAGATTCCCTCCTCCGGGTGCTCTAAAATTCTACTGCTCAGATGTGCCACTGGGTTCGTGTCACCAAGAGGTGTAAAATTGACATAAAGTTTGTCCAATTTGGACACTGCAAAAATTTCACACTCCTGAAAATTTCGCTCAGTCATGGTTCCACCTTCAATAAATTAATTAAAAAGAAATATCGCCTTGTTTTCCATGTCTGACGAAATGTAGGTTAATATAAGTTTTCGAGCAGATATTCCCACGTGGGGTTGGTTAGCACAGTGGTTACAGATGTGTTTGTTACAGAGGAGGTCGGGTCGTCAAACCCCAACCCCTCCTATTTTACATAATAGAGTTTTCATCTTGGGAAGGGAGGTTAGGCTGGGCCAGCCTTGGGTGACCCTCCCACCTCACCTGTTGCTGGCTCCATGGTGGTCCATACCCATTTTAGCGTGGGCGGTGGATGGATGGGTTCGTGCCCCAAGGGTCGGTCCACCTTTATCCCTTCGTGCAATGGCAATGGTTGCACATAAACCATGGGTTCCGATACATGTGGGGGGAGGGGCCGAGGGTAGTTCCCTAGCCCTTCATTAATAAATTATATTGTTAAGGTTTGGGGTGGCGGGGTTGGTGGCTAGCCACTGCTTTTTTTTATAATTTTTTTTGTTATTAAAACAATATTCCCATTTTTCAAAATTCAGAATTTGGACTGAAGGAGTCATTTAAAAGAGGTGACAATTTCTCCCAGAATCTGGTCGGAGTTGGCCGGATTCCGTCTTCTGGAAAAATTCTAAATTGTGTCTCCATTAACCTTCCAAGTCAGCAAAAGTCAACCAAAACTTTGACTACCTCTATCTTCCTCATCCGGACTCAGATTGATGAACCGTTTGCACCACCACGATCACAACGATGAGATCTTTAACATGAACTTGGTTCAAGAATAATCCAAACACTTTGATTTTTAACCCTTCCTGAGTCCTCCTAGACTTCTGCATGTGTCTAGATCCACCTGGATCAATCCTCCTCACTGAGGAGATTTTGGTCGTCCAAAAGCATGAAAAATAACATGCAACTTCTTTGTACCTTGTCTACATCACAAGTGTCCTGAAAGGTCTCGCTTCCATCTCCTTCACCTTTTTTCTTTGAAGCCTTAATCGATGAACTGACGTTGCTACTTCTGCAACCTATAGTACATGGTTTTGCAAATTACATGCTTGACTTTCATGACCAACTAATGACCCAAGCATCCCACACTTGCCACGAGTTTATAACATATACTCGGTGGTCAAGTTTACATCAAGATGGACACAATACCCCAGCTATGAAACAAGGCCAACATATCATTGTTGCTTCAACAGGTGATGAAAAACACATCATCACTGCAACACATGATAAAAATAAGGCCAAACACTATTTTTTCTTTGGCAAGTGATGGAAACATGACATCGCTTTCACAGTTTATCATGCAACATAAAATAAGACCAGACATAATTGTTGCTGAACAAGTGATGGAAAACACATCATCACTTTTACACTTTAAAATGCAACAAATGATTTACAAAAGCATGACCATGAAATGCTAACATATCTGGAAACCATTTTTCCCTTATCAAGGTGAATGGGTTGTCTCCATATGGTGGTGTTGCTTGTCGAACAATCATTTCACCTGGTTCATGCACCGATGCCTTGTCTTTAAGGCGCCACTCTGGATGGAGCCTCTAACATGTGGCTCTTCGATGGCCATTTCTGTCGCAATGACTGCAATACCTCTTCCTCCTCCAAATATGCTTAACATGTTTCTTTACTTGTTGTTGAGAGGACCTTTCACACCTCATCCTTTTGTGTGCTGTCATTCTTTTCCAACACTTAGAAAATGTATGGTTATGTAATCCACAAAAGGTACATGTCTTTCGATGCCATGTTTTATGTTCATCTTTAACAACATGATTATAATGGAAATGAACATTCAAATGTCGAGACTGGTTATACCTTTCCTTGCTATCTCTGGTGTAAGTATGGTGATAAGTGCTTGCCTCAGATCTTTCCCTGCAATGGGCAATTCCATGGGATGATGGGGATGTGTTCCCATCATTCTCTTTCCTCGACGATTTCAACTATGTCTTAGAAGAATCTGACACCTTCGATCATTCTCCTTCGGTGTATCTCAAGCCTGCAAATTGAGATATTTTCCCAACCTCCAATGGTTGAGTTATGCCTTGGTTATTAACACCAAGTTCTTTTTCCTCCTTGTGCCTCGTCCTTGTAAGGAGCCTCATCTTTGTCCCTGTAATTGGGATCTCCAAATCTCCAACAGAAATCATACTATGTGAAGATGAAACCAAAAGGAAAACAACATCTTTTACCTCCTTTGTCGATTTGGAAAGAACTGATGAGGGCTTCTCATCATTTGTTGTTGGTGGTTCACTAGTTGTCTCGGCACATTCCCCAACTTCCTTTCTAACATACCCAAGTCTTGTTCGATAGGGTAATTCCTCTACTTTGACGGGGTTGACAATGCCTTAGCCTCTAATGCCCAAGCCTTTTGCCTCATACCCCATTCTCTTCAACAGTTTGGAGCCAATTCATGTGGTATGATTTTCAAAAAGTAACAAAATCATCATCAGGACACATACATGAATTCAGAGAATTACATTTTACCTCACATGGGTCATGTTATAGCTTTTCCAAGGCCTTGTTCTTTGCTTGTAGTTGCCATACAAAACTATGGTTCTCCTCTTTCTCTTCATGTAGAAGCATCTTCAATTCAATGTTATATCTTTGAAGACTTTAGTTGTTGTTCTTCAGTTCTTCTAGGGCCTCTTTCGTGGCTTGCAACTGAAGCAGCAAGCGCTCCTTTTCCTCTGTCTCTTTCTGTAGAGTTTCATACATTATTTACACCCTTTTGGAAATTTTGAGCATGGTCTCGTAAATCACTTTTTCATCCTTTGTCGCTACACGTTCCATTGTTCATGCTTGCAATTCACATCCACGCAAATACCACTCCAATACCACTTGATCTAGGTCCGGGTGTGACAAAGGACCCTTCCAAGACCTTTTACTTTCATGATGTGTTAAATTTAATTTTTTTAAAAGAACATAAATGAATACATCTGCATGCAGTAAAGAAGAGAAACATGACATCATCAACACTACATCTCCGGGCCCCGGTGTCAAGATGGTGTAGGCCACTGCATTAAGTGTTGTCAATAGTGATGATGTACATAAGAGGTGATTTCACTATCATACAAGGAAAATGCCCTCACGCAGGAGTGGCTCCAAGAGATGTTCTGCTACAGGAACTCTCAGTAAAAAAGGACTCCTATCAGTATGACACAAACTCATGCATGATGATAATGAGCATCCTGCCAACATGGCATAAAATGGATCTCAATGCAAACATACATGGCGACACATGAGTAACCCATCAACATACAACAAAGGGATCTCAAACAAAACATGATGAATCATGACAACGAGTACATCCCACAAATGATTTCACATCACATCAAACAAGAATCATGAAAATAAGTGAGAAAACAAGATCCCACATCAAACATCAAACAGGGATCTATGTAGCACAATGCATAGCAAAAGAAGTACAAGAATACACTACATATACCTCACATCTAGGGGCCATCTGAAGAAAAATATGTCAAGATGTTGAAGCTACTCGGACCATCGATCTCATGGCATCAAATAGCATGGAAATGACTTCTCTTACATGAATGCTGACACCTGCACTCCACTTAGAAAAGTGGCCGAAAATGAGAAAATGGAAAATCTGAACACACCATCAAATTTGTGCTATCGAATAGTGCAAAATTGACTGTCAAATTTCTGAATTCTGAGAAAATGGAAATCTAGGGCTCAAGGAATCTTTTAGATTCCCCCTAGATTCCTCAAATATTCCCTCCTCTGGTTCCTCTACAATTCTATTTCTCAAATTATGAAACTAACTAAGCCATCACGTTCGTGTTGCCAAGAGGTGTAAGATCAACATAAAATTTGTCCAATTTGGACACTGTAAAAATTTCACCCTCTTGGAAATTTTGCTCAATCATGGTTCCACGTGCAATAAATTAATTAAAAAAATTATTGCCTCATTTTCCATGCCCACTCCCCGTTCCTCCATGCTTGGGCACACTGATGAAATGAAGGTTACTATAAGTTTTCGGGTGGATATTCCCACGTGGGGTTAGTCGGCACAGTGGTTATGGATTTGTTTGTTACAAAGGAGGTCGAGTGATCAAACCCCACCCCCTCCTATTTTACATAAGAGAGTTTCCATTTCAAGAAGGAAGATTGGGTTGGGCCCGTCTTGGGCAGCCTAAATTTGAAACTCGATTTTGCACTATTTGATGCCACAAATATAATGGTGTGTTCAGATTTTCCATTTGCTCATTCTATTTTTTGGCCACTTTTCTAAGTGGAGTGCAGGTGTCAGCATTCATGTGTGAGAAGTCATTTCCATGCGATTCAATGCCATGAGATCGATGGTCTGAACAGCTTCAGTAGCTTAACATCCCTTTCTTTAGATGGCCCCTGGATGTGAGGTATATGCAGTGTATTCATATACTTCTTTTGCTATGCATTGTGCTGCACAGATCCCTGTTTGATGTTTGATGTGGGATCTTGTTTTCTCACTTATTTTCATGGTTCTTGCTTGATGTGATGTGCAATCATTTGTCGGATGTACTTGTTGTCATGATTCATCATGTTTTGTTTGAGATCCCTTTGTTGTATGTTGATGGGATACTCATGTGTCACCATGTATGTTTGCATTGAGATCCTGTTTATGCCATGTTAGCAGGATGTTCATTATCATCATGCATGAGTTTGTGTCATACTGATAGGAGTCCTTTTTGACTGAGAGTTCCTATAGCGGTGTTAGAGTCGGTCTGGTCAGTCCTCCGTCAGAGATCAAAACTCTTTATGCATTTCATGATTAGGTGTCCCGCTCCATTCTCCCAATTGCATTCCACTAGCAGCATGTCATAATCTGACGAAGAAGGTCATTATAGTCATTCCCCCTCATGTCTGGCTCCTACTGGCTCAGGTCTTTTGTCAATCATCATCAAGGTCCATGATAGTCAAGGTTTGGTCCTTTAAAGGACAAAGGTCATTTCCAGGTCTAGGTCTAGGAATTCATCAATTTGGTACTTGAACACATCCAGTAAAACCATGCAGGCCAGAGTGAGGTCCTTAGACAGTTATGGTTTAGAAAGCTTCATCATCATGTGGATAGACTCAAAATCTTCTTCAAAACTCTGTTTTGAAAAAAAGTCAAACAGTGTCATTTATGACAAAATTTTCAAAAAAGTCGTCAAAGTGATTTTTCCAGATGCAGTCTTGGTTTCCATGGCCAAATGTCCTATCGTGCAATCACCACAAAGAGTGCCGAAAATTGCATCATTCGAGCTAAAAGTTCAAAGGGAAAGTGAAAATCAGTGTGTTTTAAAGTCAATGAAAAAGTGCAAAACTCAAACATTAGAAAAATGGGTTTTTGAAGAGGAAAAAATTAAACCCATCTCTTCCAAGGCTATATATACCAATTTTTGTCAAAAACAAAGGCATTGTGCCATTACAAGTCTTGGAGAAGTATTGGAGAGGCGTGAGTGAGCATTGGTGAGCGATTGAGTGGGTTGGAGGCGACCTCAGAGAGCACGGCGCATATAATCGAGAGCTCGGCCCACACAGAGGGTGCGGCGCACACGCAGCCTGCCCACAATGTAAGTTTCTTGAGGGTGCGGCACATACCCAGAGCGCGGCGCACTGGGCTTTGTGTGTGGCGCATACAGTAAGAGGAGAAACTGAGGAGCTGGAAGTGGCTTGGAGGTGAAAACAAGGGCGCGGCGCACACAGGCAGGGGTGTGGCGCACATGCAGGGCACGGCGCACACAGCACCCACCCACTGTTCTAGCCCATAACAAGCATGGCGCACACAGAGGGCGCGGCGCATACAGACAGGGGCGCGGCAGACAGAGATAAAGCACCCAGAACGTGCCAAAACTCCCTCAAATGTTTTGTGAAGCCCCTCTAATTGCAAGGTAGGATCTCAAACGCACTTGTGCATCAAATTTGATAAAGAGATGGTGGGTTATTGTCGGTGATTGAATGCAAAAAATTTCCATAAAGCAAACACAAGAAGACACTAAAGAAAAACCATTTTGCTAGGGTTGTGTAATAGTGTCATTGTTGCCAAGGTTTGATTTTTCCTACCTGTTAGCTCTACTATACAGCTAGGATTCCTGGTGGTTAGAGATAGGTTTGATCCGCTTGGTGGTGCTCAAAAGGGTTCAAGGCATACACAGAAGTGTTCAAAATCCTCTTAAGGATAATTTAAATTCAAACCATCGCAAAAGGAAAGCCCTTGGGAGGGCGGAAATACACTATCGGGAGGCACAAATGCTCTAAAATCATGAAAAATCTCAAATCGCAGGCTTAAGGGTCCGAAATCATATCATCCATTGGATCTGGCCGATCAACGGTCCATATCGTGTCGGCATACCGCAATCGGAGCAGGCGGGCAGTGGCAGCGACTCAGGAGACCACACCGATGAGCGATCGCCGATATCGCATTGGCGGGTCGCAATGGAGGACTTTCAAAAGAGGATTGGGCCTTTATATTTGGCGATATGCGATCACCGACATCGCATCGCCGATATCACATCGGCATATCGCATCGGTGCTTACAAAGGGGGCAAGGCCTTTTGCATGGTTATGTTTGCGATGCGATAAGCCGAACCCGAGGGCGCTATAAATTATTTCTCATAAATTTTCGGGTCCGCGGTGATATCGCTATCGGCGCTTTTAAAAGGGGCGAAGCTTTTATACAAGGCATGTATGTGACCCGATGGCCCGGACTTGATGGGTTTTCAAAGTAGAATGGCATAATATTTGAGGTTCGCAAAAGACATTTTTTATGATTTTGGGACATTTTTACATGTATTTTCGAATATAATGAAACAGAGGATTGGCCGGTTAAGATATGCAATGCGACCCGAAAGGCAGACCCGATAGAAAAAATATATGTATGTGGGCCCTTGATATTCAAAAAATAGCAAGGTGGGCGGTATTTCTCAGTGGCGCGAAGATGATGAAAGCAAGCATGCAGCAGTACAGCGCAGTAGGTAGCTGCCTTCAAATAACAGTATGGCCGAGCAGGAAAGAGGACATGGCCCAAACAGATCAACATTTATCAGCCATGATGGAGCCATTTCAATGTTCAGCGACTGCAGTTAATCAGCAGTATGGCCGAGAAGGAAGCAGGACACCGCAGATCCAGTCAAAGCAATCAATGGCTATGGGCTTCACCCATATTTCATTCCACCTGCCCAAAAAGGACCGCAGAGCACCAGAGAGGGACAAATCTATTCAAAACACAG
>APFE030357510.1:2682-26011 GCA_000404065.3 Pinus taeda | reverse complement strand
ATTTGTATCAGAGGGCCATTCCTAAATGTAAATGTGGTTGGTGGCCATTTATGGGCTCCTCCACGCATTGTTTAACAGAGATATTTTGTATTGTAACACTATATATACTCAGAACTCAGATGTAATCAGATGATGAGTGTTTGATGAATGAGAGCTTATTGTAGCCTTCTAACTTCTGGAGACTGTAACTACTTTGTAACCTGCAGTGTCTGGTCTTCATTTCCAAATGATACAAGCTTCTTTTGCTGTCAATTTCTCACTTTCCATTTCTTCTTCTTGTTCCAGGCTGTGCCTGTTTTGCATTCGTTCATTTGCTGTAAATGTTAGCATTAGAGGGGTTGTCATCCCACCTCTATGTTAGAATTTGGCACGCATAACTGATCATGTATGCAGGCTTCTGTTGTTGTAATGCATAGAGAGCTGTCGTCCTGTCTATGTATTAGAATCTAGATTTACAGACCTTTTACTGGTTGCCGCCGACCATCACAGGGTCCTGTGCATCCGCTGGGGTGATTAGTTTTCTTCATTATCACCTTTACCTTAAGCTGTGAGTAATTGGTGGTTAAAATCCTTGTAGTCTGGGGGTGTTCACCCATGTCTGGGGTCAATCATAGTAGAAGTGGTTATCTGGCTTAAAGGTGCTGCACATCCTCTATTTATCCATCATTTCATCCGATAGAATTGTTAAATTTTTAATGTTCCTGAGCATCACTGATATACAACCTAGGTGAGTTTCTTGGGGTGATAACATTAATTGGCGCCGTTGCCGGGGAGAGGAGAATCGAAGCTCAGTTTCCCTGGGAGAACGACATAGTTTCAAGCTTTGATGACAGACAAGGTTTGAACACAGAATTTGGTTGTAATCATCTATCTGGCGACTCCACTGGTGGAAAACCATCCTTGGCAACTCCACTTTGAAGTTCTGGTGCAGTTGGTGAGGCATGTTCTGAGAAATATTCAGAAATCACTAGCTGGCCAGCGCCTGATCCTGAGAAGATCCATAACCAGAAGAAACTTTGCGGAAGGGAGCATCAGGATCAGGTAAGCCTTAAAGAATTTTTATGTGTCTCTGTTAGTGAAGTTCACCTTCAGAGATTCATACCGCTCCTTGTTCATTCATTTCCCTTTCGGACCTTAGTTGAAGGAAGCTTCCATGCTGTCTATTGTATTCCTCTGTCTTTGTCATCCTTTTCATTGATCCATTCCACTTAGTTTACCAATAGCCTTCTATTTTCCTCAGTCATGGCAAGCCAACGAGCTCTTATAAGGATGGAAAGAATCATTGCCGCTAGGTATGAACCCTTGGTCTTACCTGTCCCATTGAATGCCATGCCTGCTGGAGAGTATCAAGAATTTTTTCCTAAGTTTACTGGTACAGAAGGAGTAACAGCTGAAGAGCACCTTGAGTCATTTTACAGCTATGCTGTTGACCTGAATATCAATGAAGATGATGTGTTGATGAGGGTTTTTGTCCAAAGCCTAGTTGGGGAGGCTAGAAATTGGTTTAGAAAGTTAGCCCCTAGGTCTATTGCAGACATCGAGACCTTAGGTGATGTGTTCCTTGAGCACTGGGGGGATAATGAAGATCTGCTCTATGATAATACTGAGTCTGGAAACTCGGAGAGGGATGGGCTCTCATTGTCCTCAGATCATAAGATCGACGAAATGGCGAGGATGATAGAGCTATTGGCCTCTGAAGTTTCCAGGTTAAGAGCTGAGCAGTATTCAGAAGAAGAGCTATACGAAGAAGAAGGGGAGGTCCACGGTTTGGAAGGTGCTCCTTTCCTAACCAGAGCTGCATATGAAGAAACAGTATCCAGGAGCACTGCTTATCAGTTTGTTGCACCTGCAGAACAACAAGCTTATCAGCAGAAGCAGCCAGCAGCAGGTCCCTTCCTCCATGAATTTGAGCCCGAAGCTAGCTCATCTTCACATGGCTATGCAGATCTGCAAATTAGCCTACCTATTTTTGTCTCCGCCCCAGTGATCGAAAAGGGAGAGGAAAACTCCCCATCATCTTTGGTCCCTTTGACTGCTCAAGTGACAAGCCCTCTAAGTTGCCCCATGAATACTGAGGCAGGAAATAGCTCAATGCCCAAGCTTGAGACTGATCACCTCAATCTTGATACTCTAATGCCTGCTCAGATGGCCCTCACAAAAACTGAAGAGGCAACTTGCCAGATAACAGAGGGAGGGCATGTGCAGTTTTGGGAATCCTCCTTGGAAGAGGACTGTCCTAAAGAAGATGCTGGAGCAGGTGATGTCGCTGTGTCCTCCACACGAGAGTACATTGGTCTGCCATTCATGTTGACGGTGCAGGCCACACACAACACAAAGAAGTACACAACAGTCATTGTTTTTGAGCGGGTGTATAGAGGCTCCAATAAAGAACATCCAAGGAGGAGCACAAATAGAAAGGGAATGAAGTTCAAGCCTCCTCTACCTGATGAGCTCAAATTCCCCAAACTTTTTAAGGTGGAGGATCAACTAAATCCTGTCCTACTGATTTATGATGAACCGGCTAACAGGCAACAATTTTTGGTGGCCCAGCAAATGGGCAACTTTTGAAGTTTATGTTTTCAGGCTTTAATGTTTGTAATCAATTTCTTTTACAGTTTCCTATTGTATGCTTAGTTGACTCCATGCCCAATGGACACTAGGCAAATGTTTTTAAAGCTTTTTTTGTATGAAGGCATTGGTCTGCAGTTCTTGAGACCTCACGGGGAGGATCTCATCCCCAGAAGGAGTCAGTGTTAGCTCTACTATACAGCTAGGATTCCCGGTGGTTAGAGACATGTTTGATCTGCTTGGTGGTGCTCAAAAGGGTTCAAGGCATACACGGAAGTGTTCAAAATCTTCTTAAGGATAATTCAAAGTCAAACCATCGCAAAAGGAAAGCCCTTGGGAGGGCGAAAATACACTATCGGGAGGCACAAATGCTCTAAAATCATGAAAAATCTCAAATCGCAGGCTTAAGGGTCCGAAATCATATCAGCCATTGGATCTGGCCAATCAACGGTCCAGATCATGTCGACATACCGCAATCGGAGCAGGCGGGCACTGGCAGCGACTCAGGAGACCTCACTGATGAGCGATCGCCGATATCGCATCGACGGGTCGCGATGGAGGACTTTCAAAAGAGGATTGGGCCTTTATATTTGGCGATATGCGATCGCCGACATTGCATCGCCGATATCACGTCGGCATATCGCATTGACGCTTACAAAGGGGGCAGGGCCTTTTGCATGGTTATGTTTGCAATGCAATAAGCCGAACCCGAGGGCGCTATAAATTATTTCTCATAAATTTTCGGGTCCGCGGTGATATCGCTATCGGCGCTTTTAAAAGGGGCGGAGCTTTTATACAAGGCATGTATGTGACCCGATGGCCCGAACTCGATGGGTTTTCAAAGTAGAATGGCATAATATTTGAGGTCCGCAAAAGACATTTTTTATGATTTTGGGACATTTTTACATGTATTTTCGAATATAATGAAACAAAGGATTGGCCGGTTAAGATATGCAATGTGACCCGAAAGGCAGACCCGATAGAAAAAATATATGTATGTGGGCCCTTGATATTCAAAAAATAGCAAGGTGGGCGGTATTTCTCAGTGGCGCGAAGATGATGAAAGCAAGCATGTAGCAGTACAGTGCAATAGGTAGTTGCCTTCAAATAACAGTATGGCCGAGCAGGAAAGAGGACGTGCCCCAAACAAATCAACATTTATCAGTCATGATGGATCCATTTCAATGTTCAGCGACTGCAGTTAATCAACAGTATGGCTGAGGAGTAAGTATGACACCGCAGATCCAGTCAAAGCATTCAATGGTTATGGGCTTCACCCATATTTCATTCCACCTGCCCAGAAAGGACCGCAGAGCGCCAGAGAGGGACAAATCTATTCAAAACACAATCATATTTGTATCAAAGGGCCATTCCTAAATGTAAATGTGGTTGGTGGCCATTTATGGGCTCCTCCACACATTGTTTAACAGAGATATTTTGTATTGTAACACTATATATACTCAGAACTCGGATGTAATCAGATGATGAGTGTTTGATGAATGAGAGCTTATTGTAGCCTTCTAACTTCTGGAGACTGTACCTACATTGTAACCTGCAGCATCTGGTCTTCATTTCCAAATGATGCAAGCTTCTTTTGTTGTCAATTGCTCACTTTCCATTTCTTCTTCTTGTTCCAGGCTGTGCCTGTTTTGCATTCGTTCATTTGCTGTAAATGTTAGCATTAGAGGGGCTGTCATCCCACCTCTGTGTTAGAATTTGGCATGCATAACTAATCATGTATGCAGGCTTCTATTGTTGTAATGCATAGAGAGCTGTCATCCTATCTATGTATTAGAATCCAGATTTACAGACCTTTTACTGGTTGCCGCCGACCATCACAGGGTCATGTGCATCCGCTGGGGTGATTAGTTTTCTTCATTATCACCTTTACCTTAAGCTGTGAGTAATTGGTGGTTAAAAGCCTTGTAGTCTGGGGGTGTTCACCCATGTCTAGGGTCAATCATAGTAGAAGTGGTTATCTGGCTTAAAGGTGCTGCACATCCTCCATTTATCCATCATTTCAACCGATAGAATTGTTAAATTTTTAATGTTCCTGAGCATCACTGATATACAACCTAGGTGAGTTTCTTGGGGTGATAACACTACCCTACCCCTGTTCCTTATTCCCCCATGTCATTTCTCCTATTAACACTACCCTAACACTACCAAAAATCATATTCTCATGCCCCTCCTCCTATTGCTCAATTAAAACCCCAAAACCCTACCCCATCAAAAAATCCCAAACTCCTCCCATATCCCTAAACAAATTTCCTTTACAAACCCCATCCCCATTTCATCACTCCCTTCCTAACAATCCCTGTTTCATTGTTCCCCTTGGTAACATATACTTCAAAGGCACCCAGCCTCCCATCATCATCAAAGGGGTTTCCTTATCGTGGTCCACATTGCATTCATGTCATCACAACATTCGTCTAATTATGAGAGGGAGACACAGAGTGACTCATCCTCATAAGAGTAGGCTCCCAGGAGACACCACAAGAGTGGCAAACATGTCAAGGATGAACCCACTACCCTCACCCAGTTACAAGCATGCCCTCTTTCCATGACATGCTTCCAGCACCTATCATGTTTCGAATTTTGTCAAAGGGTGACAAATGTCAGAGTTCATTATGAGTTGGCCTGTTTATTTGTGCTTCATCTACATGGAGGTCAGTCTACCTTGGCCGAGGTCACTTTCACATTGACACCTGAGCTATATCAGTGGAAACAGGTATACCAAATGTTGGGGAGTAGTGGCGTAAGAAGAAGAAGGTGGAAAGGCAACACTATGAGCCTTACATCAAAACCAGATTCTTGAATGAGCTCACAAGAGTATTTCCCTTTAGATACTTGAAGAATGAGTAAGCTCTGCTCATGAGATTGATCATGAAATACTTCAGCTGTGAGGGGAGGTTCTCTTGACTGTATGCCTATCACATCTGCTTGCTCATGCACTTTACCAAGGTGAGGATGATGAACCTCCTGTTTTTCATATACATGAATATAGAGAGGATGAACACCTTCATGCTGCATAAGACCCCTCAGTAGCAGCTTAACAGTGTGTATCACTTCGCTCTTATCCGGATGTTGGTAGATCATCAGTTGGGTTTGCAGGGCATTGCTTGGGAGGAACTTATCTCCCGTGACTTCTTCAGCGCACCACAGGCACTATCAGAGCCCAAGCAGGAGTTGGGTGGTCCTTCTTATCAGCATGAGCACCATGAGACCACGATCATGCCATTTTTGGTGACATATCAGAAAGGCAGTAGGAACTTATTTGCAGCAGCAAAGTGGGTGTTATCTCCACCCGGGGTGCAAGGGGCCTCGCTTCCGGCATCAACTACACAGGTATTGGACAAGGGCAAGGAGCCCATGCATGATGAGGGGCCATCAGGTGTATAGTAGACCGATGTCATCCTCATTCAGGATGAAGAGACAGAGGCAGAAAATGCCAAACTTAGGATGACCATTCAGGAGCAGGACACGGAGATCAAAGACTTGATACTCAATTTCAAGAGGGCTAGATGGGTCATCAAGTATTTAGAGGAGAGAAAAAAATATCTTTAGGACCAACAGACGATCATGGAGCTGCAAAGCATCTGTGAAAACCGACAAGCTTCCCAGCAGAGGAGGATCGAGCTCACTACCTTGGAGCAAGAAATCAACAACGACCATGTATTGGTTAGATCGGGTCAACCTACACTTGGAGAAGTTGCTGGAGAAGGAAAACAAGAACAAGACCATATTGAGGAGGATGGCTTGTCATTACAAGGCACGAAACATGAGCACAAAGGCTCGAATAAGGAGCTTGAAGACTAAATTGAGCAAAGCACCAAAGGAAGCAAAAGAGGCAAAAGAGAAAGATCGGCTTCGAATCTTGGCTGAAGCTTCATTGGCACAACATAGTACTTCATAGAGGATTTCCAGCCCAAATTTCAAGGAATTTGGGGAAATTTTGGTCACATGACAAATTTTTGGCACAAACACAGGTTTTTTCTCTATATGTGTCGCGCCACCGGCGCGACGCGTAAGATTGGGAGCTCCAAATGAGAAATGGTTAGCATTTTTGGATTCAGCATGAAAAATCATGACTACTAGCACACAGAGAAAGAAATTTGGAGAAGATCTTGGCCACCAAAGGGGCAAACAAACACTCAAAATGGCCTCACTACCCCTATTTTGACACACAGGAAGTAGTCCTGGGAGAGTGAAGATTTGGAGGGGCAAATGAGCTTCAAATTCAAAAATTCTACTTGGGTTGGAAAGTAGATAGGACGAGCTTTCCAACAAGCACACTTGGGCACATTTTGGACTCTGGAAAGTGCCTCAAAACTGGCCTCAAAGAGTCATGACGCATACAGGAAAGGAGCGCAGTGCATATAGGAAAAAGGGCCAGAATGCCTCTATTTCGCGAAATTCCGCTTCCCGACTTTTTGTAAGTGGGTCCACTCATATGTACTTCAGTTTTTCGGCACCTAAGGTGGATTTATAAGTATTTCCACTCCATATGGTCAGTTATCCAAGTGGCGAAGGAAGGGAAAGGGCCACCCAAGCCATTTGTCATGTTTGTGGTGCTGCACCTATAGCTGTTGTTTGGCTCTCCACCTTCATTTTGTAATGATTCAAGTAACTCCCCAACCCTTGGGCGTTCTATATCTTCATGGCACATTCTATATATTGTATGAAAACCATTTGCAAAGGGTTGGTTAGCTTGTAACTTCTGGGAGACTGTGGGAAAGAAACTATGTTTCTGCATTGTATATTTTTTACCCAGGATTAATGAAAGGCAGTGGCTCTGTTTCATGAGATTCATGCGGTTGTGAGTGTAGCAAATGTGTCTCTTATGTTTCATATGTATCTTGTTATGTTTCATATCTCATTTCATATTCATTTCCATTGAAATTTTCTAAGTTAGCTAAGGTAGAATTCAATTTTATTGCTCCGCCTGTGGGAAAATTTCATGTTCAGTGTTCATTCTTCTGTTGAAAAGGATTCATGTTGTCCATGCCCTTTTCACCCTCTTAATCAATCTCTCCATTCCGCACTATCTCAAAATTAAATTTCTAGGCTTTCCGCCTACCTTGCCTCACGAAATAATCCGTGCCTTTGTATTAAGTTCTTTGTTCATTGAGGTCCAGTGGTCCCATAACATCCCAGAAACACAGTCATTCATAAAAATCATTTATTTTATCCGTTTTCACTTACCATCCTAAGATAAATATTTCACTAAAAGTCATCTCAGGCCCTTTCATTCATCTATCTACTGAGTGTGACTCGAAGAGAGCCCTCTCCTGTTCTGGTAGGGCTAGCTACCAGACTAAGCGTGGTTTGTGGTTACCCTGAATTTTGCCTTCCTTTAGCCTAAGGAGGATTTAGGTGCTAACAGGCAGAACATCTCTTGGAGCCACCCTACGTGAGGGAACTTTCCTTGTATGATAGCGACATCACCTCTTATGTACATCATCACCATTGACAACACTTAATGCAGCGGCCTACACCATCTTGACACTAGGTCCCAAAGATGTAGTCCCTCCTAGACGAACTCCATTATCAACAGCTTATGCTTTCATGTGTTGATGATGTCATGTACCTCTTCTTTACTGCATGCATATGTATTCATTTATGTTCTTTTAAAAAAATGCAATTTAACACATCATGAAAGTAGAAGGTCTTGGAAGGGTCCTTTATCACACCCAGACTTGGGTCAACCTTCAGATCTTAAAAAGACACACGGAAAACTATAATATGTCCTCTTTCTATAACTTCTGACGAAATTTCAATCTGATGCTCAGAGAGAAAGTTATGATGATTTTCCCAAGGTCACATGTTTGGAATGGAATTCAGGAGTCTGCAAAAACCCTAACTTCCTTAGATCATATCTCCTAAAATATAGCGAGACAAGATCTGAAATTTGGACCCGAGGTTTAGAATGCTTTTGGCTCAAATGGGTTTGTTGTTTAGGTTCTAAGACGTCGCAGAAAAAAATTATAGTGAAAATGCCACGATGACATGTTTGGAGTAGCGAAACCCTAGAATCCAAAGCTCTGATACCAAATGTTATGAAACCAACTCACAAAAACATAGAAAATAAAGATCAATGCCTTAGAATTCAGCATTTTCAAGGGGGTAGCCTCCTTTACATTACACAAATAAACAATTCTTGGATGATACAAATGACAAAACCTCCTTTCTATATATATATATGAGTCTAAGGGGTCACAATAAAGCCGACTAACAATAATAATATAAGGGCACAACGATAATAATAGTGGGCTTCTATGGGGCACAATAATAAAAATATGGGGACAATAGGGGCACAACAATAATAATAAGGGCTAAAATGACAATATTAATGGGGGAATCACTACTATTATAGGGACCTAACAGTATCCATGGTATCCATGTTCTAGATTAGATCTCTTATGTTGACATGTTGTACCTTGGGCTTGGAGAGGATCTACATGTCTCTATGGATGATTGTGATGGTTGTGAATATTTTGGTGGATGTCTGACAAGTTCTGGAGCTGCATATTGATGGAAAATATTTTGAGGAATATTTTGATGGCTCATATGCTTAGGTTGGTTGTTGGTTGGCATCCTAGTCAACCTAGTTTGAATTGTGATGATGTTGGTGATGTTGTAGTGATTTGTAGGAGTCTTTCAAAGGTGTTAGAGACTTTTATACGTCCTACATAGGTTGGTTGAGCTCTAGAAGAACTTGAGGCAAGTTTTGAGTTGAGGAAGCATGATTTTGAGTCTCCTTAGCCCCAGTCACATGTACGATGGGTTAAGGGAGTGGTTTTAGGCTCCTATCACTTGCAAGACAAGCTCAAGGGAGAGGTTATAGCTCCACTAGCTTGGAGGACAGTTCTAAGGGAGTGAATGATAGTTTTCACAAGTTTTTATTTGCATTCCTTGCATTGCTCGGCTAATTTTGGTGTTGTGGTCATGTTATTGAATGAGAATTTTCAGCATATGGTCGGAAAAAAAAGTTTGGTCCCTCTAGAAGCTGATCAAGGTTGAATATATCAAATGGCTAGTGTAGTCAGTGTTTGATTTGGTTAAGAAATATTTCTCAACCATATATAAATCATGTGAATAGATTTGTTGATTCTTCCATAACTTGCTCCATTTACTAATTTAATCATCTCAGAAAATGTTAAATATAAGAAAGCTTTGAGTTCATTTGTTGGTTTCTTGGAGAGTGTGTGAGAATGTTATTTTTATATGATTGTGAGTGAGTGGAGTATATAGTATTTTCTCACATATTTTATGCACATATATATCAGAGATTTGTGAGAATAAATTAGAGATATAGTTGAGAACAAGATGCAAAATTTGTGTGTTGGTTGTGGCAAAAATTTGGCAGATTGAGGTGTGTTTGAGAGCAGTGATTTTGGTGAGTAGAAGAGAATAAATTTCCTCCTCCGAGTTAGAGTATGATTCAGATTTTATGAGTATAATTCTAGAGCTATTGGGTTGCTCATGTTGAGTGAATTGAGAACCCAATCTGAAAATATATGAAGTGTGGTTCGCATGGAGGAAGTGAAGGCGTGCAGAGGCTTCAGTATAGATAGTGATTTGGTCTATTTACAATAGGAAAATTTATCTCCATACAATAGGAGTTGGAAAGTCCAATGGTGGTTGGGTGACAATCGCTGGTCATGGGAGCTTCCATAGGATGGTAGTCTGTAGATCCATGAGAGAAACATAGTTCTGAATTGATAGATGCCAGCATAATGTAGAGGAAGCCAAGTCTTTTGGCTTATGGTTGTAAGCTAATTCGTGTAAAAAAAATTAATAGATTTCTCATGGTGTGTGTGTGCATGCTTATATTTCTCATGGTTGTTATGATTTCAGTTAATTGCTACTTATATGTTTTGATGAACTAATGTTGTGGGTGTGCATGGATAATTGACATATAAGAAAAAGTATAAATTGGTAGAAATTGATTAAAGTTCATCTATTCTGATTCACCCCCACTCCCCGCCCCTCAATAGTGAATATATTTCTAACAAGAAAAAGAAGAACGAGAAGATCGTTGTGTTCCTAGATCCAATTCTTGCATTCGGAAAATAGGCTCACCAAAAACAATAGTACTTGGTGACGAAATTTTGGATGAGACAGTTTCTGATACCCCTCCCTACATATTGTTTGTATT
The DNA here is from genome assembly GCA_000404065.3 of Pinus taeda. Classification (NCBI taxonomy): domain Eukaryota; kingdom Viridiplantae; phylum Streptophyta; class Pinopsida; order Pinales; family Pinaceae; genus Pinus; species Pinus taeda. The sequence continues at coordinate 15,282 of APFE030357510.1, read as the reverse complement.
CTTTCTCTTGTATACTCTAAAATCTCCCATTTCTGACTATGATAAGCTTTGATATGTCCTCTTAAGTTCTTTTTATTTGATTAGAGGTGTAAATAATTTTTTTTGTCATATTTACTGGTCCACAGTTTATTCTTCTGTCACTTCCCGCAAAGAGTTTTCCTCCCTGGTGTCATTATTAGCAAAATTCTCTATCTCAGGCTTGGAAACATCAAAATAAGGTGGGGATTTCTATTGAACTATAATGAGTGAAATTCTCCCAATGGGGTCATATGACCAAGTAACCCCCAATTTAAACGTAATTTGTGCCAATAATTATTCCACCTCTTTGTCTGTTGACCTATAATTCACTATAAATGGCCCTACCTATGCCTTTAGTTTAAACAAGTTTTGTTTCCTTCTAGGTAAAAAATGCACTTGGTTTACATTGACACTTTGTCTAATGAACTTAAGTGCAAAAATACTCATAGGAAAAAATTGGCAATTGATAGGGTGCAAGTTCACACCCATAAAATCTAATTTCTATAAAATATTGGTACGAATATCAATCAAAAAGCCTGGTTTTTTTCACTAAGTTGCATATTCCTTTTGATTTCAGGTGAAATTATGGGAGGACTATCACTAATCAATAGATTGTAACATATGTAAAGAAATTTGTTCACAAAATCCGTGAAGGAAAATTCCTTAGAATTCCTTCTGAGCAAGGACATCTAATGAGTCACAAACCCTTGATTATCTTGAAGATCATGTTTTTGCAATTGTATTGGGAATCTGTTTGGATGATAATACAAAAACAAATACACCAAGACTAATTGATATTTAAAAAAAAAAATCAACTCCAAATTTAGGAAACTGGTCATGAATAGCCTCGGATAAAAACTGGCTGAAATTGAATAAGATTTTTGGTTTCATATATGGACAAAAAGTTGATAGAAAAGATAAAACCCCCATGCACTTTCTTATCACTCTTATACCCTAAAATACAACATAAATTGGATATGATTTGTCTTGAAAATTCTAGAAGTGTAAGGCAAACGGTGAGTAGGAATACTAGTCCCTTCAAGCATGAATTTTTCAAAAAGAGTCACTCTTTTTTCAAAAGCTAAATTATAATATATTTCCAAGAGAATTTCACTAGAGAATGGGTGCAAAGAGTTGGGAAAAGATTTTTGGCATTATGATACAAGTGTTGTCCTTGATGACAACTCACTCACAGGTTAGTTTTGTTTTGATAAAAGGAAACTCTCAATGTAACAGGTCTATAGAAAGGTAACAGGGCATTGGTACATAAGAATAGGAAGATGGAACTAAGGTCTACTGAACAAAATAAAAAATTTGAAGGAAAAGGATGGTGAAAATTAGTTTAAGATGTATACGCAGGTCCACTTAGCCAAAATAGTGTATACACGTTGGTTCACAAGAAAAAAAGAGAGCGTATACATATACATGCACTTTCGCAAGAAGAAAAGTGTGTATATGTTGGAAAATCAAGGAAATTCGAGAGTAAAGAATACCAGGGGTCAATACCATGGTACTAGCCCACAATATTGACTAGAGTAACAACTTTTTATCCCATCCAAGAATACCACAGGTCCTAACTGGTTTTGGTCCGAAGTATGGAGAAAGGAAAAAAACTATATAAGGAGGAGAAGATCAAAAGGTCAGGGTGTGCAAGTGAAAAGGGTTTCTCAAGAATATTTCTAAATGAAGTATATTTTATGTTGCAGGGGCTATGTTTGTGATTTGACTTGAAATATTTTGTGCACCTTGAATTCCATGTTGGATCAGGAACATGAGACTTGAAATGACTTATCATTGAATGATATGATATTGGTTGGGCTAGATCTAATTGCATACACCTGTTTTATTCTTTAAATGTCATGATTTGGGTTTGTCTGAAGTTTGAAATAGTAGCGAAGTTGTGAATTAATATTTTCATATCTATACACCAGTTCTCCTAGGTAAAAGAGTGTATATGCACAGGTTCGACTCTTCCAAGTAGCGTATACAAAGGAAAAGCCTATTCTTCATAAATGACCGATCTATCTGATTAGTTTTGCTATTTTACTGTTGTCTATCAATGAAGTCTTCTTAGATCTGAATGTAAAACTGAATGCATAAGGAGTTTGGTGTCTAACCGATTGATCATCTAAGTGAGAAAGGTTATCTCTGCTACTTTCTGTGTAAATCTCTATAAATTGACAGTAGATGTTCAGTATATTTCTGGTTGATACAGACTTGATTTAGAAGTTTTATTTTTCAGTAGTTTTGAAGGTATACTCAGGTTTGGTTAAAGGAAGTAGCGTATACACACAGGTTGGGTTCAGTAAAGTAGAATATACATTTTGATGCATGATTTTTGAGGTTATAGCTCGTTCTTAATGATGATGCGAGTTTCTGGGTTAAACACAATGTTCTAGCGACAGTGATATGACTATTTAGATTAACTGATTATTGGTTGATGCGGTTTGAAAGTTCTAATGGGTCCAGTATGAAAATTTGATGAAACGAGGCCTTCATTTGTATTCTTGCGTACCAAGAGCATCCAGTCTGAAACTTTATGAAACGTGGTGCCTAGAGGAAGAGAGAAGGTCGTAGCCATCTATAGGTCGGCACCTACGTACTAGTAAACACATTGGCTAGTACAAGAGCTAGGGGATTGTATCTCCCTTCCAGTAGAAGCTGGAAAATGAGAGAAGGATGTAGCCTTATGCGGGTTGGTCCCTGTGTACTAGTATGAGTCTGCACCAGTACAAGATTGTAAATAGATTTTCTTAATATTAAAAGAAGACAGAGACGACCAGAGCAGGTGGTTTTTCTCCTGTATTGGGTTTCCACCTTAAATCTTGGTGTTCATGTTTGTTGCTTATGTGTGATAGTTTATTATTTGTTACTGCAATATTTAACAAGTTACTAATGCACTGATTAAAGTTAAACACATGATAAACTGACTAAACCATAAGTTCATTAGGTATACGTTGGTTTCTCTAATCACAGTAGCATGCACATGCAAGTTCACTTCAAAGAAGTAGCGTATATAAATATGTTTGGGAAATGAAAAATTATTGAGCTATAAATACTGATTCACCCCCCCTCTCAATATTATTTCCAACAATTTATATCAGAGCAGGTCCTTCAGAAGAAGCTTGATCGCTTGAAGGAAAATGTTTCAAGATGAATAATCATGAAGGCATGGGATCTATCAAACCACCAATCTTCAATGGGAGCAACTTGGTATATTGGAAAATAATAACCAGAGCCTATCTTATATCGCTTGGAGCTGATGTTTGGGAAATTGTGGAAAGAAGATATCAATTTCCAGCAACAATACCTACATACTATGCAGGTAAGAAGTTATACGAAACCAATGCCAAAGTAGTCAATACTTTATTAAGAAGTTTGTCAGAATCAAAATTTGTCAAAGTCATTCAACTCAAGACAACCAAAGAGATATGAGACAAAATCATTCAGATCTATGAAGGAGACTCCCAGGTAAAATGTGCTAAGCTTCAAAATCTCATAATTGAGTATGAAACTCTTAAGATGCATAGTGATGATTTTATTGCTAGTTACTTTTTATGTGTAGATGAGATTGTTGAATGTATGAAGAATCTAGGTGAAGAGATAAAAGAAGCTACTTTAGTTGAGAAAATTTTGAGATCTTTGTCTTCTAAACTTGAGTCAAAAGTATCTTTCATAAAAGAAAAATAAGATCTTCAAACTATTACTGTGACTCAACTCCATGGAATCCTAACTTCCTTTGAAATGAGGAAAGGAGTTCCATCAGATATGAGAGAAGCCAATTTTAAAGCTTTAGCAAAGGGAAAAGAAAAGGAAGAGCATAATGAACCAGGATGCATTTCAAAAGAAGAAGATGAGGCAAATTTTGTCAAGAAACTTCAACGGGGTTCCGAAAGATACAAAGGTAAGTTTCCATTCAAATGCTTTGATTGTGGTAGAGTTGGCCATTATGCTGCCAAATGTCCTCATAAAGATAAATATGAAAATGGAAAGGAATATTCAAAAGGAAATAGAAAACAGGATGTCAATAGAAGGAGTTACTATACGCATGAAGATAGTGATGGTTTATCTAATAGTGATGAAGATGAAACTGAACAAGATTATAGACTTCTCATGGCCTATGACAATGGTGATTTTTTGGATGCCTTAGAAGAGGAAGACTTTCTTGAAGAAATCACAAAACTCAAAATCTATTTAGAAGAAAATAAGATGATCATATATACGTTGACACATCAACTCATTGAAAGAGAAAAACACAATGAAAATCTAGAATGTGAAATTGTGGGTCTAAGAAAAGAAATTGAGAAGTAAAAATATCTTAATCTTAGATTTGCTAAAGGATCAGAAACTTTAAATGAAATCATTAAAGTTTAGTGTTCTCCTCTTATAAAGACAGGTCTTGGTTATACTGAAGAATCATCTCAATCAAAGAAGTTGTCAACCTCCACCAAAAGCTATCTTGATGCAGCAAATACGAGTGAACAGTATGTCAATCATCATCAAAGTCCTAAAATTACTCATCAGATAAATCATACTCAATTTACTCCAAGGATGAATATTAGTAGAAGCTTCAACCAATAGTTAAACAATGACAAAAGATTCTATGATCACAGAACCTTCCTTAATGGGCAATGTTTTTCATGCCATAACTTTGGACATAACATTGTTCAATGGTTTGCTTACAAAACCATCATGACTAGAGAAGCACGAAATCAAAGGAGTGTAACATGAATCAAGAAAAGTTCCTATAATAACTTTTCTCCTCTTGAAGATGAAATAAAATGTTTGGTTTGTAACAAATTTGGTCATGAAGAATTTGAATGTGGGAGCAAATCTTGGCCAACACTTCAAAAGGAGAAAACATCATAAAATTCCAAGATATGGAGAAAGAAGGAATCTCAATCAGAAAGATGTGGCATAACTTTGTATGCAGAAGGACAAGAGAATCAGTGGTACATCGACAACAGATTCTCCAAACACATGAGAGGTGATAAAGAAAAACTTCATTCGTATAATGATTTAGAAAAAAAAAGAATGTCTTATTTGGAAATGACACACCAGCTACCATTAAAGGTAATGGCTCTATTTTCTTAAAACAAAAGGTTGAAGCTGGAAATATCATGTATGTAGATGATTTTAAACATAACTTGTTAAGTGCCATTCAAATGTGTGATCAAGGAAATGAATTTGTATTTCGATCAAATGGATGTGTGGTTCGTGAGCTTGATACAGGAAAGACCGTAATAAAAGGCATAAGAACTCCAAACAATTTATACATACTCAAGGGAGGAAAAAAACAATGTTATCTAAGAAAAACAGATGAGAAATAGCTATGGCACAAAAGATTGGGGCATCTAAGCTTTTCTCAAATAAGAAAAGCATGCAGGCTCAAGGTGGTATGTGATCTTCCAGATATTGGCATCCCAAAAAATACCATATGCAAACCATGTCAAGTCGGTAAGAAAACCAGAGTTCACTTTAGCGAAAAAGAAGGATCAGCAAGTAAGCCTCTTGAACTCATCCATACTGATTTATGTGGACCAACAAGGAAAATGTCACCTTGTGGAGAAGAATACTTTATTTTATTTATTAATAATTTTCCTAGGATGTGTTGGATAGGTCTACTAAAGCAAAAAGATGAAGCATTTGAAAAGTTTAAAGCCTTCAAAGATTTAGTTGAAAATGAATCAATTTGAAAAATCAAATGTCTCAGATCTGATCGAGGGGGAGAATTCATATCAAATGAATTCCTTGACTTTTGTGAACAACATGGAATAAAAAGGCAATTCTCTATCGCCAGAACTCCTCAACAAAATGGCATGGTGGAAAGAATGAATAGAACATTTCAACAAAGTGCTTGAGCTATGCTTTATGAATCGAGAACTCCTGCAACCTTCTGGGGTGAAGTTGCATTTTTTGCCATGACCATTCTCAACAAAGCGAATGTTCGGGTAAATAGCGATCAAACTCCATATGAACTTTGGTATTTTAATCCTCCTACTGTAAAACAATTTAGAGTTTTTGGAAGCATATGTTTCATCAAAAGGACAGATGAAAAACTTAGTAAGTTTGAACCCAGAGCAGATGAAGGAATTCTTCTTGTTTATTCATCCAGAAGTAAAGGATACGAATGTTATAATAAAATACTTTGAAAAATTGTTGAATGCATTGATGTTGTAATTGATGAAGCATGCAGAAATCTAGAACAAATAAAATCAACAAAGGAATATGACAATGAGAAAGATGGGGAATTCTTTCTCGTATCAAATCAAAATGATATAGAAGAAGAAACCAATGAAGCACCAGAAGAAGATACAACAGACAAGGAAAAGACTCCATCCAGGTATGTTTAGAAGAATCATCCAAAATCTCAAATTCTAGGAGAAAAAGGGTCTAGAGTATAGACAAGAAGAACTCTTACAGGGACCTCAAGTTATCTAGCGTTATTATCCTCCATAGAACCACAAAATGTAAATGAATCTAGAAAATATGAATTTTGGGTTAAGGCCATGGATGAAGAGCTTGACCAAATTGAAAAGAATGATACTTGGGAATTAGTTCTTAGACCTGATGATAAAAATGTTATAGGAACAAAATGGATATTTAAGAATAAGTTGAATGAAAATGGAGAAGTTATTAGAAACAAGGGAAGAATTGTTTGTAAAGGGTATGATCAACAAGAAGGTATAGATTTTGAAGAAACTTTTGCACTTGTTGCTAGACTTGAAGCCATAAGGATGTTTCTTGCTCTTTCTAGTTTTCAAAAATTCAAAGTATATCAAATGGATGTAAAATCAATTTTTCTTAATGGAGATTTAAAAGAAGTTTATATTGAGCAACCGAAAGGATTTATTATAGGCAATGATGCAAAACTCGTATGCAAGCTCAAAAAGGCTCTTTATGGTCTTAAACAGGTTCTAAGGGCTTGGTATTACCATCTTGACAAATATCTACAACAACAAGGTTTCACAAAAGGTTCTGCAGATAACAACTTATACACAAAGATTGAAAATGATAAACTGCTAATTATTGTTGTTTATGTTGATGATATCATCTTTGGTAGCAATGAAGAATCTATGAGTCAGAATTTTGCTTCGATAATGCAGCAAGAATTTGAAATTTCCTTACTTGGTGAACTTACTTATTTTCTTGGTCTACAAGTACAACAAACAAAAGATGGTATTTTTCTTTCACAAACCAAATATCTCAAGTAGACCTTGAAGAAGTATGGAATGGAAGATTCTAAACTAGTATGTACTCCAATGGTAATAGGATGCAATCTCAGTTCTAACGATGAATCACCAGTAGTAAACCAACCAACTTACAGATATATGATTGGAAGTCTACTTTATCTAACAGGTACCAAACCTGATATCATGAATGCAGTAGGAATTGTTGGAAGGTTCCAAACAAATCCAAAGGAATCACATCTTCAGGAAGTTAAAATAATTTTCAAATATCTTCAAGGAACTCAAGACTTTGGACTATCGTATCCAAAAGATACAGACCTTACTCTTCATGCATATATAGATGCAAACTGGGCAGTAAATGTTGATGATCGAAAGAGCACTAGTGGAGGTGCATTCTATATGGGTTCATGGTTAGTGTCTTGGTTCAGCAGGAAACAAAGTTTGATTGCCTTATCTACAGCTGAATCAGAATATGTGTTTGTTGCATCTTGCTGCACACAACTACTTTGGATGATGCAAACATTGCAAGACATTCAAATCACATGCAGTCCACCCATCTCCATTCTATGTGATAATACAAGTGCCATAAGTATTTCGAAAAACATTGTCATGCACTCCAAGACCAAGCACCTACCAATTAAGTACCATTTTCTATGAGAAAAACTGCTTAAACAAAAGGTTAAATTAGATTGTGTTCCCTCTAAACAACAGGTTGCTGATATATTCACTAAACCACTTCCCAAAGAAACATTTGAATATCTTAGACAAAAGCTGGGAGTAGTTGCTGCATCATCCTGTTGTTAAATCCAGTTTTCCAGACGAAGGTTCTTATACGCAGGTTTCATGAAGTATAATCGCGTACATATGTGGGTTTTTGTGGCTGCATAAGCGTATATGTTTTTCTGACAAAAATGTAGTGGGCCAGACTTTGAGATGAGTGCTTAGTCTGATTTTGATGATTACAATCTGACGATATGCTCTTTTCATTGATTTTTATTTGACTAACAAATATGCCTTAATGAATGACTTGTTGACAATGCACAGGTAGCACAAGTTCAAGAGGAGCATTAGCCTTCACACACATTCTGCATTGTTGGCATTATGATTGCTGAGTTCATCTATGGTTTCAGATATTTATATCATTTGTTGCATGTCATGTAAAGATCTAGGGTGTGATATGACTCCTTCTGTCATAGTCTATGTTTGAATGAGTCTTATTGGACATATGATGTAATATTTGTTGTATTTCAGTCATGTATAAACAATTGGTATATCCCCACTTGGTTGGGTGGATGAGTCAAATGTGGTGTATCCTCACTTGGTTGGGTGATTGGGGTATATATGAGTCATTGGTCTTAGGGAGGTCATACTGACTTAGTTGAGTTATAGATTCATGTTATTCTTTTGAAACATATCTCTATAGGATCTGCATGTACTCAGGGGTAACATGGACATCATAATGTATATCAAAGGGGGAGAGTATCCTAGTCCACCCTTTTCTCTTGATGTCAAAGTGGGAGAGTATTTTGGTGTTTCTTGTTATCTCTAACAGTTTCTACAGCTTGCAATAATCAACAACAACATGGTTTCCATCAAGTCCAAAGGGGGATACTTTTGGCATTATGATACAAGCATTTCCCTTGATGGCAACTCACTCATAGGTCAGTTCAGTTTTGATAAAAGGAAAATCTCAATGTAATAGGTATATACATAGGTAACAGGGCATTGGTACAAAAGAACAAGAAGACGGAACTAAGGTCTACTAATCAGAATAAAGAAGTTAAAGGAAATGGATGGTGTAAAGCAGTTTAAGATGTACACGTAGGTCCACTTAGTCAAAAAAACGTATACAAGTTGTTCACAGAACAAAAAGAGTGTATACATATACATGCACTTTCACAAGAGGAAAAGCACATATATCCTAGAAAATTAGGGAAATTCAAGAGTAAAGAATACCACGGGTCAATGCCATGGTATTAGCCCACAATATTGAGTAGAGTAACAACTATTTGATCTTGTCCAAGAATACCAGGAGTCTAAGTGGTTTTGGTCTGAGGTATTGAGAAAGGCCAAAAACTATATAAGGAGGAGAAGATCAAAAGGCCAGGGTGTGCAAATGAAAAGGGTTTCTCACGAATGCTTCTATCTGAAGTATATTTTATGTTGTAGGGGCTAAGTTTGTGATTTCATCTAAAATATTTTGTGCACCTTGAATTCAATGTTGGATCAGGATCATGAGACCTGAAATGACTTATCATTGAATGATCTGATATTGGTTGGGCAAGATCTGATTGTGTACACTTGTTTTATTCTTTAAATTTCATGCTTCGGGTTTGTTTGAAGTCTGAAATAATAGCGAAGTTGTGAGTTAATATTTGCAAATCTATACACTAATTCGCCTCGGTAAAAGGGCATATACATGTAGGTTCAACTCTTCCAAGTAGCGTATACAAAGGAAAAGCCTATTCTTTATAAATAAATAATCTATCTGATTAGTTCTATTATTTTATTGTTGTCTATCAATGAAGTCTTATTAGATCTGAATGTAAAACTGAATGCATAAGGAGTTTGGTGTCTGATTGATTGATTGTCTAAGTGAGAAGGATTATCTCTACTACTTCATGTGTAAAACTCTGTAAATTGGTAGTATATGTTCAGTATATTGTTGGTTGATATGGACTTGATTAAGAAGTTTTATGTTTCAATAGTTTTTGAGGTATATGCAGGTTTTGTTAAAGGAAGTAGCGTATACACACAGGTTGGGTTCAGTAAAGTAGTGTATACATTCTGATGCATGATTTTTGATGTTACAACTAGTTCTGAATGATGATGTAGGTTTCTGGGTTTAGCACAATGTTCTGGTGATAGTGATCTGACTGTTCAGATTAACTGATTATTGGTTGATGTAGTTTGAAAGTTTTGATGGGTTCAGTATGAAAATTTGATGAAGCGAGGCCTTCATTTGTATCATTGTGTACCAGGAGAATCCGGTCTGAAAATTTATGAAACGTGGTCCCTAGAGGAAGAGAAAAGATGGTAGCCTTCTATAGGTCGGTGCCTACATACTAGTAAACACATTGGCTAGTACAAGAGCTAGGGGGTTGTATCTCCCTTCTAGTAGAAGCTAGAAAAGAAGAGAAGTTTGTAGCCTTCTGCAGGTGGGTGCCTGCGTACTAGTATGATTCTGCACCAGTGCAAGATTGTAAACATATTTTCTTAATATTAAAAAAATATAGAGACGACAGCAGCAGGTGGTTTTTCTCCCACATTGGGTTTCCACCTTAAATCTTTGTGTTCATGTGTGTTGCTTATGTGTGATGGTTTATTATGTTTTTACTGCACTATTTAATAAGTTATTGATGCACTGATTAAAGTTCAACACATGATAAATTGATTAAATCATAAGTTCACTGGGTATACATTGGTTTCTCTAATCACAGTAGTGTGTACACGCAAGTTCACTTCATAGAAGTAGTGGATATAAATCTATTTGTGAAATGAAAAAATTATGAACTGTAAATACTGATTCACCCCCCCTCTCAGTATTATTTCCAACAAAGATATGCACGGGGCTTTTCAACTGGACTTGAAGTTATAGAAAATAGAGTTTCCTTGTTTTGAGAAATTATGGTTTTCTCACTAGGTAATTACCTATCTGCACACCATACTACAAATTTTGGAAAAGGATGAGTTTGAGGTAATATTAGTTGGGGTAAAAAGGACTCCCATAGAGAAAACTCATCACTATTACCTTGAAACTTTTGGGAATCCCAATTCTACAATTCATATAGGTCAAACTCTGAGTTTATATCTTCTATTCTGCTTTAACTATCAACTAAGGGAAATTCATCAATTTTTGGGAGGGTTTTAGACTGAACTTGAGACTCTTTTCCTTTAGTTAAACTCATTTTTAACTATCAACTTGTAGCAAGGATAAAAAGTGTCAGTCGCTACTAGTAGAAAATGCATGATAGTTAGTGTGTGGTGATTTGAAATTTTATTTATTAAAATAAAACAAAATAGTATATTATGGCATTATATATTTGCACGCGCACTATTACAAAGTGCAATAAAAACAATTTTTTTTTAACTTTAATCAAAATTTTCAAATTTTCATTGTAACAAGGAAATGTCACAACACCCCAAGTGTTGGTGTAGTGTTGGGTGGCAAAAACACCTCTTTGGATTCCCACTTTAAAGCTTTGACAAGCAAGATGAAATGGCTTTCTACCCCCTCAGTTATTATAGAATTTGTTGTTACAACATCAGTTGTTATAGCAATTGTTGTTACAAGATCCACTGTAATGGTTACTATTTTAGTAGTTTCAATAGTAGAATTTGTTATTGCATAATATTTTACAATAGTTTTAGCATTTTCAATAGTAATGGGTGTTACACCATCAGTTGCTAGAACATTTTTAGCATATTTAACATTGACATGTTTTGATAGCATCTATTGTTACATAATTTGTTGTTACAACATCTGTTGTTACAACATCTATTATTACGACATCTATTTTTTAATTTTGTTGTTAACTGTGTTTGTGCTTCTCAATTTCTTTTCTTGATCCTCTAAGTGCCATAGTGTTTGGTGGGAGAAACACCTCTTTGGTTTCCCACTTTCAAGCTCTGACAAGCAAGATGAAATGGTGTGTTGTTATAACATGCGTTGTTGCAACATTTGCTTCCCTGTGATGCCCTACTTAATCTTATCATGCAAATTTTATTAATGCTTAAATTACCTGAAAATATTGACTTATAATTATCAAGAAATATTGGTACATACCTACATTTGTGAAAAAACAAATTTATTTACTGATAAATTTTATTATTGTCATTATTCAGTTCCCAACTTGTCTTCTCAAAATAAAATTTTAATAGGATATGGTCTCCTTCCATTTATTCCAATTCAAATATCCATATCTTATCCCCAAAATGTCTTCTCAAAATATACTTGCGAGAAGATATGGTCTTCTCCAATTAATTTCCAAATAAAATATCCATATCTTATCCCCAAAATGTCTTCTCAAATCTACTTGGTGTTAAGAATTTACTGCACAACATAAATAATTACTGAGAGGAATAAATATAAAATTAACCAGCAATAACCATAAACACATAAATACACATGTTTATCCGGGAAAACCCCAAATCCGGGGAAAAACCCAATCATAATGAAATTTCATTATCCTTGGCCAAACCCCTGGCCAATCCGGCCAAGTGAGCCTTCACCGCTCACCTCCAGGCCATGCATTACAATGAAGTCCTTCCAGCCTTTTATAGGCTCCATTACATATAATACCACGGGCAGAATACCATGGGTGCACAATACCATGTGCCCCAAAACCATCACTATTTAACCTCGTCAACTTTTGACTCTATCCTGAGTCCA
>APFE030357508.1:0-19894 GCA_000404065.3 Pinus taeda | reverse complement strand
GCATCAAAGCTCTTTGGATCTATCAAGTACTAATAGGGATCAAATCTCTCGAGGTAAAAACCTCTTTTGTCATTATAATTAAAATTTACATGTATTATTTCTCATATCGATATATATATATATATATATGAACAATTTAGGCTTTCTCTTTCTTTCATCGTATAAATAATTTCCTTTTTTCAAAAAGTTGAAGAAGTGTTTCTTTGGCTATATGTGTGGAATGACTTCTTTAGCTATGAGTCTAGATCCAACTTAACTATGGATCTACCATGTGCTAAAAGGGATCAAATATATCAAACTCGAGGGTTTCATATCAAAAGAGTTGATCCATCATGGTACTTGGTAGCTTCCGAGATTCATAGTTAAGATAGACCTAGGCTCATTTGCTTTCCCCTTTTAAATAGACTATATTGCACATGAACACCATGGGTATATACTATGGGTATTCATAAATGTGGATTTAACATGAGAAAATCATGTTTTCTTTAACTACCCAATAAAAATAATATGTTTTCTAATTATATTGCTTTTCCAATTTACCTAATTTAAATACTAATAAATTAATGTAAAAATACTATTATGAAATATATAATGAGTAATCAACTTTTATAATGAGTAATATTTATTAGTGAAAGTTAAATTAAATAAATATTATTTTTCAACTTATTGATTTATTTTATATTTATGTTTCATTTTCTTAAATGTAAAAGGATTACTGGTTCGGAAATTTAAAATTTATTTAATTTGTAAAATTAAATTTTAATATTCATCCTTTTATAATTGATGTAAATTTATAATTACCAATTATTTTATGTTCTTATTTGGAAATTTCATTTTTTTAAACCCAATTTCTTGTAATAAAAGATAATGTAATAAACAATCAAAAATAATATTCATAATCTAATAAAATATGTATTTTTATTAAACTAAAATGTTTGTATTGCAAAATCATTGTACACAAGACATCATATAAATTGATCTGGATAGTCCTCACACACCTATAGATGGACAAATATACCCCGTTCATGCGTATGCATATTCTTCTTTATTTATAAGTACTCACAACGGTTGCTTTATGATATGTCCATTAAATAACAATATAGCTATATATTAATATAATATATAGATATATATGGTTGTATATTATAACTTTTTTTATTTATATAAGAAAGATTATTTAGAAAATTCAAATAATTTTTAAAATATATTTTTCAAATTTTGAATGCCTTTTAAATGTTATAATGCTATCTTTATTAGTAACAAAGAAAAATACATCAACAAATATTTTATAAAAAATATACTAAACTTTTTTAGCTCAAGGCTCCTTATTTTACTTTTAGGTGGATGAAGCTACGTTAAGTTTAACCAATGGTATTGATTTGATATTTCTCCGAATATGCTTTGTCTAGAGAAATTGATGGCTGAGAATTTTCCTTCTACACGTTACAATGTGTAGGAAATTGACTTGAAGAGCCACTATGAAACAGCCACATGATTTTGAATCTCTGGGCCATTTCTTTATTACGATCGCCGCCACTTTTTACCTACGACTGAAGGTGATGCGAAGATCATGCATCTTTTCACTTTGCCTTTTGCCATTTCGTACTGGCTCCTCATATCGAACTTTCTCTAATTTTGGAATTCGTTGACTTGTAACTGGAAATAGGCACCGGGTTTGCATTAATTCATTAAATATTTTCAATAAGAGTATTGTAATGTGCCTTTACCTCTTTACGAGATTTTTTTTCCACCATTGCGACTACCTTGTCCCAACTGTGTGGAGTGTCTTTGTCGTAGACAACGAGAGCATATTCCAATTCATTATTATTCTTCCAAGTCCAGCTTGTGGATTCACCAGTTATTTTCCGTTCATATTTGGAACTAACAACTTCCTTCTCAAAGATGTTAAGTCCATAGATGAACAATAAATCTAAATTTATAGTTGAGTATGTTATGAATGTAATGTAATTAAAGCTTGGCAGAAATAGAGTCTCATGGCATTTACGGTGAAGCAAGCTTAAAGCGTTGAGGTGGTGATCATGCTTGACGAGCCGATGGTATGCATTAGTGATCTTATTTGAGGTCATGCTATTGTATAATGAAATTCAAATCAAAGTCATCAAACATGATCACAAGGACAATGTTCCAGCCTGCTCCATTGTCAATTCCATGAGAGTCTATTTATGTAAAGGTTTAATTACAATACATGCATAACATACTCAACTCAAGGTGCAAATTTATTGGTCATCTTTGGAGTTAATGTCATTTAGAAGGAAGGTGTTAGTTCCAAATCTAAAATGGTTGGTGAATCCAGAAGCTAGACTAGGAAACATAATAATTAGTTGAAGATGTTGTGGGTGTCGATGACAAAGAAACTATAGACTGTTGGGTCAAGGTAGCCACGATGGTGGACAACAAATCCCCTAATGAGATAAAGTAACATTACAATATTCTCATTGAACATATTCAATGAATTGATGTAGGCTTGGTTCGTATTCCCAATGATAATTCATAGAACTCAAAAATCAGAGAAAATAAGTCTAAGTGCATATTTATTGTTCATCTCTGGAATTAACATCTTTTAGAAGCATGGTGTGAGTTCCAAATATAAAAGGGTTAATGAACTGACAATATGGACTTGGAAATAGAATAAGTAATTTGAATATGCTTTGGTTGTCTACGACAAAGACACTCTAGGTCATTGGTTGAAGGTATCCTCGATGGTGGACAATGAATACCCTAAAGAGATAAAAGAATATTACAATATTCTTGTTGAACATATTGAATGAATTGATGCAGGCTTGGTGCATATTCCCAATTACAAGTCAACAAACTCAAAAATCAGAGAGTTCATAACGAGTGAGTAGGGAAGGGGAAAAGGTGAAGTACAAAGATTTGTGAGCTTCACATCGCATTCGATCATAGCAAAAAAATGAAGGCAATCAGAATCAAGACACAACTAAGAGATTCAAAGCTAAGTGGCTCTTTCATGTTAGCTCTTCACTTCAATTTCCTACGGATGGTAGAACATAGAAGGAGAAGCCTCATCTATCGATTTCTCTCAGACGAAGCATATTAGGAAGAATATAAATTTGGGACCATCGGTTAAAAATTCAACGTGGGTTCATCCACGTAATGGCAAAATAGTGAGTCTTTTTCCAATAATTATGTCAAAACGCTTACTTATTTGAACTCGGGATGGATGTGAGTCCAAGATTGTTTATTTTTTTTAGTAGAGAAAAATTTTCTTAGTCTGATAACCCCTTCAATTGCAGTGACTTCATTGAGGTTTGTCATTTTTTCAATTTCAATGTGTGGAATAATTTTTTTATTTGTAAAAGGGTGACTAAAGTGGACCTATGGAAGTATAGGAACCACTGCTTCTAGTCTCCAACAGTTACTTGATGGATCATGGCGCTTGAAGTGTAAGTGATCATGGAGCTTCTGACAAAGAATGGAGAGAAAAAAACCTGGAGCAAAGGATTACTCTTCTTAGTATTACGAATCAGTTAAATAAGACTACATTGTAAACATTAATAATAATTGACCGAAACGAAACTCGACTCAACTGGACTAATTGAAACTGAACTAGGACACTTAGATGGACAATTTTGACACCTAGAAGATGGTTGGAATTAGACTTTCCAATAGTCCCCCTTAATTACAACCACATAAAAATTCAATTAAGGCTCTTGTTGGTATATGTATGTGCTAGGATTACCATATAAAATTTTGACTTCAATTGGATTTCCTTTTTTCCTTCTGTTCTTCTAGCTCTTGTAGCCTCTAAATTGCTTCAATTTTTTCTTATTGTCGTATCCTTCAAACGTTCGTTTCTTCATTTGTTGGTGTAGGCCTTCCATTGTTCTAGATTTTCTAAGCATGTGCTAGACTTCTTCAAAAATCGACTTGTATGTGCAATGTTTCCAGATCTTATCTTTTGTTGTGTGATATTTCTCATCAATTTACTACAACATAGTTTATAATAAAAAAAATATTTCTTCAAGACTCCAATATGTGAAAATTTCATTGATATTTTCATCATCCAATTTGTCTTCAAAATTCATTTTTGCGGCTTATATGTAGATTTTTTCAAGCCATGGTGTTGCAAGCCATGCTTCTAAAAACTTTAACTCTTCTTCATAGTCGTTATATGTACCTTCACACTGAAAATCAATGTTAGAAATAAAAATATTTGCAGAAACACATTGGTTTTGTTCCTTCTTCTATGTAATCAGAGCTCTGCCTTTGCTTCTTTCTCTATTTTCTCTTTGTGGGCTTCCCTGTTTTCCTTTGCCTATATTTTTGTCTTTGTCTTTGCCTTTGTCTCCATCTCTTCCACTTTTGTACTAGCCTTTGTTGCTGTAGACAAGTTGTCTTCCACTTGGTTTTAAGATTCAAGTGATTTTCTCTCATTGAATAACATCATGTTTTTTAATTGTTGTACTATTTTATTGATCATATCCTTGACCATAGCATTGTATTGTAATGTATTGTATTGTATTAATTATTGTATTCATCATAGAATTGACTGCTCCAATGGTAGCTTCACTATTATCAACAAGCTCCCTTCCTCGATTCACCAAATTCTCATTAGCAAGCTCTGTTTTTGGATTCATCAGTAAGATTTTTTATTGGATTCACCATATTGTCATCATCAAGCTCTTTTGTTGGATTCATCAAATTTTCATCTACTTGCAGTTGTGCAATGTAAGAATCATGAGAATATATGTGATCCTTCTATGCTTTAGCTAAAAATTGATCACAACAATCATCCACTCGCAACTATGCACAGTGCGATTCAACAAACTTATAATATTCAACTTTAATGCTCCGCCTTGCACCAAAACTCCTCTCATTGGTGTTCCTGGTCTCCTTGGATGTCTTGGCATATGAAATCAGGGGAAGAATGTTTTCATCCATAGATTCTTTTATGCATGTTAATGAAAATGCATTTTTTTACTACCAAGAGATTGCTAGTGAGCCATCACTACTAACATCTGTTATAACAAGAAAACAAACTTACCTAGTTGAAATCAATGGAAACACTCATGAAAGTTGTTAGGAAATGAGAGCTACCCAGCGCAACTCCTTGGAATGACTATTGAAATAAATGCCAACACACTTGTAGATGCCTTCTCTAGGCCATTGGTCATGCACACAATGCCAATTGTCCAACATATTCCACTTGGTTTTCAAATTCAAGTGAGTTTAGAGAGTATTGAAGTGAGGTTGGCACACATTGAGCTTAATTTTTAGTGTGAACTTTCTCTTCATGCTCCCCCAATTTAGATTGCTTGGGATCCAATTCCTTTTACCTCTTTAGATTCTCAACTCCTAATGTTTATTTTATGTTTTTGATTTTAGAATACTATTGGTGATGCTTCAATGAATCTAAATAGGAGATGGTTGATGTTTATGTTGGATGTATGAATGTTTTTTAATTGATATTTTGAGGCCATAAAACTTAAACTTACAAAAGGAAATGATAATAATACATAATATTGACTCAATTTGAAAAATAATAAAAATGGTAAATTGATTCAATTGAATATGACATTATAATAAATTTAAATAATAATATTTATATTGATAACCATCCTATTCCACAACTTCAAATTTAAATATAATTGTTCAGGGTTCGAGGATTACTTTAAAGTTGTTGGTCATGGTGGTCTTTTAGACTCTTCTTATTGCTAATATGAAAGTTGGTTATGGTGTTTGGAAGTTGAGTTCTTATGTGTGATGGATGCCTACAAGGGAGGGTATGGGATAAGACCGACATATTTTCAAAATTTTTATTATGGCAAGTACTGTTTCATTCTCCCATGGCAGATGTGAAGGGAGGTAGGGTCATCTAAAAGTGAAAGGCTTCTAGGCTCAGGCTACCACTTGTTTAGGGAACTCACCACACCCAACGATTCACTAGGAATTGTGAGCTTCTAGATATGGCACAGGATACAAATGTTAATGGCTATGGTAGGAGGCCTTAGGTGACCATATAGGAGGAACAACCCATCTCCTGAGGCGGTAGAGCAAGGTGTCATAAATTGGTAGTGAACATCATAAACGATGCAGCCAATATTTATCGTGAAGGGACCAGTAACGAAATTAGGCATTCAATTGAGGATTTGGGAGTTGATCTCAATCGCTAGGCAGGATCAATGGATATTGAGATGGAGGACTGGTGGGCAATGGTGCTAGATCCTAGCCATACCTGCGGGCAAGTGACTCAGTTGAAAAAGACTTTATATTTGTATTGGAATATGAAAAGTCTCTTAGGCAAGGCACTAGAATATATTTCAATTAGCATGGAGACATAGGTACAGGAATTCCACAGCTATAGGCAGGACTTCTAGAAAATTCAGTTCCAACTGCAAAAATAGGATGGACGCCTACGTGACACTGTGTCTTTCAGTGACTGGCCACAAGTTAAGCCTGGACAAACACACATCACTTGAAAAGAAAAAAAAATAAAAAAAATATATGTATTATTAAGATTTTAATAAATTATAGATAAACATATTTCTCTATATCGAAAAAATTGATTTTTAGATTTTTGATTTCTTACTTTTCCAACATTTGATGTGAGGTAAAAAAGGCCCTATCGAGACCAATATGAGAGATATGTTGTAATGTCCTATCATATCCTATTAAACATTTTGAGTTGTTCAAATTCCAAGAGATAGAACTAAAAATAAATTAAAAAATCTAAAAAAATAATAATTATAGTTTTAAGAAAAAAAATTGATTGGAAATTACATAAAAATAAAAATAAAAATAAAACAAAATATTAAAATTAATAATTGAAAGTAAAAGTAATCAAATAAAAATAACCCCATAAAAACAAAATAAAAATAAAAATAAAATTGACCCATGGTATTTAGAACCCATGGTAATTATGTGAAATATAGATTATTTAATTTAATGTAATGAAATCCCCGGCTACAGGTGTTTATTAGTTTAATGAATGCGGGGGCAGCCTTATTAAAGGGCAAGTGGCCGCTCGCTCCCGCCAGATGGCCCGAAGCCTCAAGAAACCATCACCTCGGTCCAGCCAGCAGTTATGAGCACATTAATGGCATAGGGAGAATAGCTGTTAGCAGGGGTCTATTGGTCGTCCGCCTTGGTTCGCAGATGAGAGGTGTTCCGTCGGAAGGTGCTGGAAGGGCCATTGTTTGTTGGGAGCTCTGTATTGTTTGAACTATGAGTTGTGTGCTCGGCTCTTGGATGACTGCATAGTGGGTGCATGCGCCAAGACTCAGACCTCGGCCCTCGGCACCGGAGGCCCTGGTCTCAACCTTGGATCGTCAGAGAATTTTCGTCTCTATGCTATGCTTCAGTGCTTTAAGCGTCCCTCTGCTCTTTTTTCGCGAGGTCCCTAAGTGCCATAGGCCTTACGAAGCTCTGAGTGCTACAGTGTTTCAGTTCTTTTGCGCCCCTGTTAGAGATTGGCCCTTTCGGCGCTTTGGTAATACTCGGCTCCGGCCTGTTCGACTCTCTGGGAGCAATTCACCCCTCGCAGCACCGGAAAAGGCTCAGCTCCAGCTCTGGGTGGTAAGCATTGTTATTCGCTCTCATATTCCATTACCTGTTTCTCATCTGTTGTATAAGTTGCTGCTCTGGTTTAAAGCCCTCCGTGGCGGAAAGAATACGCGGCCTCTGGGCAGCATTGGATATTTGTTGGTTACAGGATGCCGCGTGAGAGGTTACATGGCACTTGCAGGCAGGGAGGTTCAAGGGGCGGTGCCAGAGGTCGGGCTTCATCGCCACGTTCCTCGGCATCCTTCGACTCCCCCTCGGAGGAGATTAGCTCACCTGGAGCACGACGAGGGCGTGGAAGAGGCAGAGGGCGGGGAAGAGCAGCGGTGTGTCCGTTTGGTTCGCACCCATCAACACGCTTCCGGTTTCCGTGTGCCCTGGACAACGCAATCTACTATGTTTCAGTGCGCATTGAAAAATGCGACCATGCAGATAGACCAAAAGCCCCAGCAGAGCCACGGCCACCCTCGCCTGCTCAGGGTCCGCGATTACAGCCTGCGGAAGCCTCAGGTGCAGTGGCGGGGACTAGAGCTGGAACAAGCGAGCCTGCGAAGGAAGATGCACCACACACAGACTCGAGTGCTTCAGATCCATATGCCTGTCCAGTGGTGGAGGAGCAACCATCCACCTCCGTGGATGCTTAAGCATGTTGCATGGTCGTTCTGGGTGTTTTGGAAACACTTTGTTCAGTCTCAGGATGTTGAAGTAGCAGTTACAGTAAGTAATGGGGGTCAGTCCGTGATAGTTTTCGGGTCGCATCACTCAGTTTTTTGTATGTTGGATATTATGTCTGCGTCTGTTATGTCGGGTATTTTGAATGTGGGTTTTGCAAGGTCTGTAAATTCCTCCCTTACTTCGGCAGGGAATGGATGTATAGCACGTAGGTCCAGTTTTCTGTGGGTTCTAGCTTAGGGCCAGCGGACAGTCTCATAGTCCCTCAGTTTCTCAGGCTTAGTTTTAGTCTCAATATGTCAAACTGTTCATGTAGCCAACTCTTTGTGGCGGATGTAACTCTATGTCAAACTGTTCATGTAGCCAACTCTTTGTGGCGGATGTAACTCTCTCTGTACTCTTTTTTGTATTATAATAGAATTAGCATGATTTACACAAAAAAAATTAATGTAATGAAATGTAAGTGAAATATTTTTAATCAATAAAAAGAAATAGATAAAAATAAAAAGTATAAATAACCAAATGAAAATAACCCTATAAAAATAAAATAAAATATAAAAATAAAAATGGCCCACACTTTTGACCCAGGTTATCCACTTAAAATGTAATATTTTTAAGAAAACAATTAAACTAGATGAATGTTAGATTACCTTAGATCATGATATTTCACTCCATTCAAACCTCAAACCTCATTGAGTTAAATGTAAACAAAATAATTCAAACTATGACTTATTTTAGATAAATATTATGGCTTTAATGTAAAGAATATTGTTCCATTCATTGAAGCGAGTAGAATGGACTTGTACAATATTTCATTTACCTCTTTAGATTTAGATTTGATTATATTATTTAATTTAGGTTTTTGGATATTTTACTCTATCTTATTTAGGATATTGACTATTTTAAATTATTGGGAATTAAATGCGATTAGGTATAATGAGTGAAACAATGTATTATTTGAAGTAAAATGTATCTCTTAAAATTAAAGGGTAATTTTCTATTAAGGTTGTAGTGTTTTGCTGCAATTGGATCTTTTTGTTCATTGCGTCGAGAGGTTCTCTATAGCCCAGTATGGAGTAGAGCTCACTTAAACATGTAAATGTAAACGTAAATGTAAACATAAATGTTTAATATGTAACGTTTAGCAATTAAAAATCGATCTAATTATTATTATGTATAAACACAATATAAATTTAAAATATAAAGAGGTTTATGAACACCCAAAACATAGTTATGGTAAATAAATAAAAATATAAATAAATGGCAAGTATGGTAAATAAATAAAACCTATTTTTATACTTAGTTTAGACGTATGGTAAATAAATAAAATATAAATAAACAAGAGGTATGGTAAATAAATGAAAATTTAAATAAACTAGAGGTATGGTAAATAAATAAAACCTATTTTTATATTTACTCCATAAACCTCTTTATATTTACGATAACTCAAAAAAAATGTTTTTTAGGTGAAAACTATGGGCCAAATACCATTTTAATACCATGCACGCCCCAAATACTATATTTGTAAAAGGGGTATGGTAAATAAATAAATATGATGCAGGAGCATCCAGCTCACAGTGACGAGGCAGAAAGACTCCAACGAGGTTCACAGGCGGGAATAATTTTTCTTTTTATTTTATTTTACAAGTCAGCAACATTTAGATGGTTTACTTTTCCAGTTAGGATTATTGTTAGTTTCATTGCCAAATTAAGGGTAGTTTCTGTAATTAAGAAAAAAATAACTTTTAACTGTTTTACAAGGCTTGGGATGTTCAAACAATTACGGTTACAAATAGGAACAGTAGTATGTAACTGTCCTTGTAACAGAAAGAGGCAAAACTGCAAGCCTTAACTGAAAACAGAGGTTATAAAAGCCAAACATACATGTAAAGAAAGGGTCTTTTTTAGTCAAGTAGAGAACAAGTTGAGAAATTGTAGAACAAAATTATCAAGCATTCAAAAGTACCAGAGAATTACTGTCCATCTATCTTATTTCCTAGATTATTGATTTGATCTCTCATACTTAATTAGCAGGATTATTTTACATTTCTGTAAACTAACCGAAATATTATGGCTGCTGTACGAGTATAAATTGAATTCGAAATCATTACCAAACAAGCACACAGAGATATAATTGAAGAAGCACAGTTACGCACAGCTAATCGAGACCAGCAACAAGTAAAGAGTCCAGTAAAAGAATCAAATGCTAGCAATGTAACAGAACCACAACCAAAGGCTACAGGTACCAAATAACAGATTCCTTTTTCCTTTCATAAGAAAACGATATACATTTATATTGTCGAGAAACATTACTGCATAGTCGAAAGCGAAAGAGTCGAGTTCCCTTAAATATTACAGAGACTGGTACATTCAAAACAAGATCAAAAATTTGCTCAGCAACCATAGACAAGCAACGAATGTGAAACCCTCATTAGGGTTTGATTCCAGGCACAAGATAAGGGTTTGTTGAGGCTGCGTTACAATCTAGTGAACTCATACCAGAAGGACAACAGCGAACGTGACTCCCACCAGACTCAAACAGTAAAACAACAAGTGAACCATATTCGGAGCAAAAACCTCGAGACAGATAGACAATATAGGTTACAGGCCTACCCACTTTCACGCCATTGAACATTTTTGCAGACAGAGACGTGCGCCCTCCAGGCCACTAAAGAAGACCTGCAACCAAACAAACGATTGAGATTGGAGTTCAACATAACCAAAAGGGGTCGAAACCCTTGATAGGAAACCAAACCAGTATTCCAAAAAATTAAAGGGAAAAGGGAAAGAAAACCCTCACCTGGAGACCGCGTGAGGAGGAACCATGCATTCGAACCAAAGGACGCCACAGTGAACTGGAGACCAGAGTAGCAGTTTTGTTTAGACCCAGAACAAAAAGAGAGTGAACATTGAATCAGAGAACGAGCATTTACCTGTAGTAGAAGTTGAATGAACTCTTCCATTGTTCCTGTACGCTCAGCCACGAACAGCATAACGTTACCAGCAAACTCATAATCCAAAATCACTACCAATCCAGATTCGAAAGTAAAGGACCAGAAGACTGACATTACATGCAGGAACAGGGCAGCAAGAGCCGAATAACAGTGTTAAAACAACCCAGACTCGAACCAGACTTCTTTACAAGCAACCAACAGTTACAGTAGATGCAACGAGGACGAAGAGCTTGAACTCACTTATTAAAAACAGAGTAACAGAGTGGGTAAACGACTTACCAGAGGTTACAAGAAAACCCCAAAGAAGAACACCGTCGAAGCATACAGGCGGACAAATAGCCAAACGCGCAGAGAAGGCCTCCACCCATAACCAGAGCAAGCATAAAATCAACCCATAGCCATGAAACCGTGATTCAGAGCCAACATAAGCCGGATACAACACCCTCGACATACTTTCATCACGCAGAGCTCGAAACCCTCAGAACCAACGGCAAGAATGACAAAGAACAATCGAGAAATCAATTAAGGGTTAGGGTAACACCGTTTACCAAGGCAGAAGGACTGCACATTTACTCTCGCAGTTAATGCCTAGCTACTAGCTACTGAACGTGGGAAAACAAACGCCACATACAACCGCCACGTAAACGTCCAAGTGTAACGTTGAAAGTGTAAAGGGTTACGCCAAGTGGGCTGGGTCCCATCAGAGTGGTATCGGAGCCAGGTTGAGTTGAAAAGATTTGGGAGAAATGGATATAGGCAGACGAGGACGAGGCAGAGGTGCCCGTAGGATGGCAGATGAGGTGTTGAGGGAAGAACTCAGAATTCTTACTGCTCGATTGGAAGCAGTAGAGGTAGGCAGAAGGAGAGATCCAGAGTTAGGTGATGTGACTGACGAAGAAGTGGAAGCACCAGCAGATGGGGCTGAAGGTGGTTCACCAGAAGTGAGATTGTTGAAGTCTATATTATTGTCAAATAGTAAACCAAAACCAGAATTACCAACCTATGATGGCAGTTTATCGATTGATGTAGTATTAGATTGGATTAGTGAGATGGACAAGTACTTTGAATGCGAAGAAATTAGTGAAGACCGTAGGGTCAAGTTTGCAGCAACAAAGCTGAAAGGACACGCAACCCTATGGTGGGACAGTGTCCAGAATGAGAGAAAGAGGCTGAACAAGCTTCTGATAAAGACTTGGGCAAGGATGGTAGCTAAATTGAAGGGCAGATTTCTGCCAAGAGATTATCAAATTGCATTACATAGGCAAGTTCAGAACTTGAGATAGAGAGGTCTGGTGGTGAAAGAATATACGGAGGAATTTTATCGAGTAAACTTGTGAGCAGGATATACAGAGGATACAGCAGAGAGGACAGCCAGATATGTGAATGGGCTGAGGATGGAAATTTTAGACGAAATAAGTATTTTGTCTCCCAACAATACAGAGGAGGCATATCAGAGTGCAATTAAAGCAGAGGAAAAGCTTAACCGAAGACAGAATGCCCGTAGAGGACGTGGGTGTAACAGAGGAAGAGGCCAGTCCTATGGTAGGGGCCAAACTGCCAGCAACAACGAAGAAGCCAGCAGTTCGAAGACTTCAGGAACAACAGAAAAAGGAGATGGAACGAGGGGTGGCAGATTGTTTCAGCGTGGTAGAGGAAATGGTCGTGGAAGGGGAACTGGATACCAGTGTTATAGATGCCACAAGTGGGGGCACCGCTCTTTTGAGTGCCCAGAGACAGATTCAACTGGACAGCGAGGCGCATATGTGGCGCAGCCAAAGGAAGCAGCAGCACCTCCTCAAGAGGCAGAAAGTGCCCCAGAAACAGGAGAAGCTTTAGTGCTGCATAAGGTGTTGGTGAAGCCAGTTGATGAGAGTATTGAACAGACGCAACGGAAAGCTCTGTTCAGAACCGTTTGTAAGTTGCAAGGTAAGTGCTGTAAAATGATAATTGACAGCGGAAGTACTGACAATTTAGTGTCAGTCGAGATGGTGGAGAAGTTAGGACTAAAACGTCTGAAACACCGCACTCCATATTGAGTTTCGTGGTTACAGAAAGGACACCAGTTGCTGGTGGATGAGCAAAGTGAAGTGGAATTCCAGATAGGATGTTACAAAGACAAAATTATTTGCGACATTATGCCAATGGACGTGTGCCACATTTTGTTGGGCAGACCTTGGCAATATGACAGGAAAGTGACACATGATGGGGTATTGAATTGTTATAAGTTTGAAAAAGATGGGGTTAAGCATACCCTTGTGCCTATCAGAGAGGAGAAAGAGGCATTTGAAGGAAATGAACCAAAGGCGTTGCTTATGAACGGAAAACAATTTTTGAAGCAAGTTGAAAACAGTGAGATGAATTTTGTTGTAGTAAGAAAGACTAGGACAATTTTGTTACACATAGAAATCACAGATTTGCCTATAGAAATACAGCAGATGTTGGAAGAATTTACAGATATAGTAGTAGACAATTTGCCAGATAAGTTACCTCCCAAGCGGAGCATTAGTCACCACATCGATTTCATACTAGGAGCCAGCTTACCGAATAAGGCAGCTTATCGAATGATCCCCAAGGATAATGAAGAAATCAGAAAATAGGTGCAGGAGCTATTGGATAAAGGATTGATCAGAGAAAGTTTGAGCCCATGTGCTGTACCAACAGTTCTCGCCCCCAAAAAGGGAGGAGAATGGCGGATGTGCACTGATTCCAGGGCCATCAATAAAATCACCATACGGTACAGATTTCCGTTACCGCGCATGGATGATATGATGGACTGTTTGAGTGGGGCAACTTACTTTTCTAAGATAGATTTAAAAATTGGATATCACCAGATTCGGATACGTGAAGGAGATGAATGGAAGACAGCTTTTAAAACAAATGAGGGCCTATATGAATGGCTGGTCATGCCGTTCGGGTTGAGCAATGCGCCCAGCACCTTCATGAGACTGATGAATGAGATGCTAAAGGAGTATATAGGGAAATTTGTAATTGTTTATTTGGATGACATACTTATTTTCAGTAAGACACGAGAAGAACACCTCCAACATGTGCGTAAGGTGTTGGAGAAGCTACAGCAGAACAAGTTATTGATCAATGTGAAGAAATGTACGTTTTTGCAGAGAGAACTAATTTATCTGGGATTTGTGATAGCAGAGAACGAATTAAAGATGGATCTGGAGAAAGTGACAGCAATCATAAATTGGCCGTCACCGAAGAATTTGTTTGAGGTACGAAGTTTTCACGGATTAGCGAGTTTTTACAGGAAGTTTATTAGATATTTTAGCAGAATCTGTGCTCCTATGTTGGAGACCATCAAAAAGGCCAGCCAACCTTTTCGATGGACAGAAGCAGCAGAAAAGAGCTTTCAGCTATTGAAGAGGAAAATAATAGAAAGACCGATTCTCAGGTTATCAGACTTTCAAAAACTATTTCAGGTACGTTGTGATGCTAGTGGAACAACAATCGGGGCTGTACTCAGCCAGGAGGACAGACCAGTGGCATTCTTCAGTGAAAAACTGAATGAGAGTAGGCAGAAGTACTCCTCATATGATAAGGAATTCTACGCAGTAGTACAGGCGCTAAGACACTGGAGGCATTACTTGTTGGGAAATGAGTTCGTGTTGTTCTCAGATAATTTTGCATTACAGTAAGTAATGCAGCAACATAAACTTAATCATAAGCATGCCAAATGGGTGGAG
Organism: Pinus taeda; assembly: GCA_000404065.3. Taxonomy (NCBI): domain Eukaryota; kingdom Viridiplantae; phylum Streptophyta; class Pinopsida; order Pinales; family Pinaceae; genus Pinus; species Pinus taeda. The sequence goes on along the minus strand of APFE030357508.1, from coordinate 5,028 downwards.
TACCTACAGAGTTTTAATTTTGTACTGAAGCATATCAGTCGGCAAGCGAATAAGGTAGCCGACACATTGAGCAGGAAAGCTTTACTATTGCAGGAAAGCACCGTGCAGGTTTTGGGCTTTGAACATTTACAGGATCTTTATAAAACAAACACAGATTTCAGAGAAGCCTACGAGGCGTGCCAGAATCCTCTAATACAAGGAAACAGTCCTTGGTTGGACTATAATATACAGGAGAAATTACTTTTCAAGGGAGGACAACTGTGTATCCCCAGCTGTTCTATGAGGGAGAATATCATTCGTGAAAAACACAGTGGGGGATTGGCTGGACACTTTGGTATTGACAAGACTTTAGAGCAACTTAGTCACTTTTACTTTTGGACGAGAATGAGACGGGACGTACAATGTTTTGTGGCTAAGTGTAAGGTGTGTCAACTAGCAAAAGGACATAGCCAGAACACAGGACTGTACACGCCATTGCCTATTCCAGGCAGACCTTGGGATTCGGTGAGTTTAGATTTTGTATTGGGACTGCCAAAAACGCAGAAAGGGTATGATTTGGTAATGGTGGTAGAAGATCGTTTCTCGAAAATGGCACATTTTGTACCTTGTCAGAAAACTAGTGATGCCACCTACGTGGCCCACTTGTTTTTTAATGAGATTGTCCGATTACACGGGTTACCAACAACCATCCTATCAGACAGAGACGTAAAGTTCACGGGACATTTTTGGCGTACCTTATGGAAAATGATGAACCCCCAATTAAGCTACAGTTCTGCTTACCATCCATAGACTGATGGGCAGACAGAAGTTGTGAACAGAAGTCTAAGAAATCTGTTACGCGGCTTAGTAGGAGAAAATTCTAGAATGTGGGACCGAGTGCTGGCGCAAGCAGAATTTGCTTACAATGATTCGCCGAATCGTAGCACGGGTCTCAGTCCTTTCCAGATTCTTTATGGCATGCACCCTCGAGGAGTGCATGAGCTTCGGGATCTTGCTTTACAGGAACGACGGAGTGCGGATGGAGAAGATTTTGCAAATGCGATGCAGGATTTACATGAACAGGTGAAGGCAAAGTTACAGGACAACAACTTGAAGTATAAGGAACATGCAGATTTGAAGAGGAGAGAAGTTCATTTTGAGGTAGGGGATGATGTTCTGGTGCACTTACGAAAGGAGCGGTTTCCTAAAGGTACGTATAACAAACTGAAATACAAGAAAATAGGGCCTTGCAAGATCTTGTGGAAGTTTTCAGCGAATGCCTACGAAATCCAACTACCACCTGGAGTAGGCATATCACCTATCTTCAATGTGGCAGATTTGTTTCCGTATATAGGCGAACTGTTGGAAGGAAGGAAGGATGAACCCGGACAATCCACGCGGAACACCCAGGAAGACAGAGACAGTTGGAAGAAACAGATGCCTTATGTCCAACCTCCTGAGATCGAAGGCATCCTCGAAACTCAGGTAGTTAGGCGTACTCGGCAGAAAAATTATTTTCAGTACCTGGTCAAGTGGAAGAACCGTCTGATTGAGGACAGCTCATGGCTTGATGCCAGGCAGATTGAACGAACAGGAACATCAGTGGAGGAGCTCATGAATAGGAGTCATGATCTTTTCTCACCCCGGGAGCCTGATGCAGGAGCATCCAGCTCACAGTGACGAGGCAGAAAGACTCCAACCAGGTTCACAGGCGGGAAACTGAATTGTTAAATTCTGCTAAAGATAATTTTTCTTTTTATTTTATTTTACAAGTCAGCAACAGTTAGATGGTTTACTTTTCTAGTTATGATTATTGTTAGTTTCATTGTCAAATTAAGGGTAGTTTCTGTAATTAGGAAAAAAATAACTTTTAACTGTTTTACAAGGCTTGGGATGTTCAAACAATTACGGTTACAAATAGGAATAGTAGTATGTAACTGTCCTTGTAACAGAAAGAGGCAAAACTGCAAGCCTTAACTGAAAACAAAGGCTATAAAAGCCAAACATACATGTAAAGAAAGGGTCTTTTTTAGTCAAGTAGAGAACAAGTTGAGAAATTTAACACCAGAATTATCAAGCATTCAAAAGTACCAGAGAATTACTGTCCATCTATCTTATTTCCTAGATTATTGATTTGATCTCTCATACTTAATTAACAGGATTTTACATTTCTGTAAACTAACCGAAATATTGTGGCTGCTGTACGAGTATAAACTGAATTCGAAATCATTACCAAACAAGCACGCAGAGATATAATTGAAGAAGCACAATTACACATAGCTAATCGAGACCAGCAACAAGTAAAGAGTCCATTAAAAGAATCAAATGCCAGCAATGTAACAGAACCACAAGCGAAGGCTACAGGTACCAAATAACACATTCCTTTTTCCTTTCATAAGAAAATGATTTACATTTATATTGTCCAGAAACATTACTGCATAGTCGAAAGTGAAAGAGTCGAGTTCCCTTAAATATTACAAAGACTGGGACATTCAAAACAAGATCAAAAATTTGCTCAGCAACCATAGACAAGCAACGAATGCGAAACCCTCGTTAGGGTTTGATTCCAGGCACAAGATAAGGGTTTGTTGAGGCCGCGTTACAATCTAGTGAACTCATACCAGAAGGACAACAGTGGACGTGACTCCCACCAGACTCAAACAGTAAAACAACAAGTGAACCATATTCGGAGCAGAAACCTCGAGACAGACAGACAATATAGGTTACAGGCCTACCCACTTTCACGCCATTGAACATTTTTGCAGACAGAGACGTGCGCCCTCTAGGCCACCAGAGAAGACCTGCAACTAAACAAACGATAGTGAGATTGGAGTTCAATAGAACCAAAAGGGGTCGAAACCCTTGATAGGAAACCAAACAAGTATTCCAAAAAATTAAACGGAAAAGGGAAAGAAAACCCTCACCTGGAGACCGCGTGAGGAGGAACCATGCATTCGAACCAGAGGACGCCACAGTGAACTGGAGACCAGAGTAGCAGGTTTGTTTAGACCCAGAACAAAAAGAGAGTGAACATTGAATCAGAGAACGAGAATTTACCTGTAGCAGAGGTTGAATGAACTCTTCCATTGTTCATGTACGCTTAGCCACGAACAGCATAACGTTACCAGCAAACTCATAATCCAAAATCACTACCAATCCAGATTCGAAAGTAAAGGACCAGAAGACTGACATTACATGCGGGAATGGGGCAGCAAGAGCCGAATAACAGTGTTAAAACAACCCAGACTCGAACCAGACTTCTTTACAAGCAACCAACAGTTACAGTAGACGCAACCAGGACGAAGAGCTCGAACTCACTTATTAAAAACAGAGTAACAGAGTGGGTAAACGACTTACTAGAGGTTACAAGAAAACCCCAAAGCAGAACACCGTTGAAGCATACAGGCGGAAAAACAGCCAAACGCGTAGAGAAGGCCTCCACCCATAACCAGAGCAAGCATAAAATCAACCCACAGCCATGAAACCGTGATTCAGAGCCAACAGAAGCCGGATACAACACCCTTGACATACTTTCATCACGCCGAGCTCGAAACCCTCAGAACCAATGGCAAGAATGACAAAGAACAATCGAGAAATCGATTAAGGGTTAGGGTAACACCGTTTACCAAGGCAGAAGGACTGCACATTTACTCCCGCAGTTAATGCCCAGCTACCAGCTACTGAACGCGGGAAAACAAACGCCACATACAACCGTCAGGTAAACGTCCAAGTGAAACGTTGAAAGTTTAAAGGGTTACGCAAAATGGGCTGGGTCCCATCAAAATATAACAGAGGCATAAAGAGGTATGTTAAATAAATAAAAATATGTCAAATAGGATTAGAAATAAACATCTAAACCCTCCTAGATCCATCCTAGATCAAAATACCATGGGCCAAATACCATGGTAAATAAAACAAATATGTTAAATAGATAAAAATATAAATAACTAGAGTTATGGCAAATAAATAAAACCCTTTTTATATTTACTCCGTAATCCACTTTATATTTATGAACACTCAAAAAAGAGGTTTTATTTAGGTGAAGCACATGGGACAAATACCATGGGTCAAATTATTATTAATGACATGCAAAAAAAACATTATTAACACTAATATTAATATTAATAAAAATAAAGATGGCCCATGGTATTGACCCATGGTATTGAGAACCAATTGTATTAACCCATGGTATTCATGTGAAATGTAGCCTATTTAAAGTGGGAAACTAAACCAACATAGATTCATCTTTACTCTGGATCTACTAAGAGCTTAGAGGGATCAAATATCTTGATATGCAAACTCGCATAGAGCGAAAAAATATTTGATCTCTCTCGGTACTAAGTGCCTAGAGGGATCAAAACTAGCATGGAGTGAAGAAATATTTGATCCCTCTCGTGACTTGGTAGATCCAGAGTAAAGATGGATCTATGCTAGTATGGTGGTAGGGAGGACAATTGTAGAGCGAAGTTGATGGCATTGCAGGGTGCTCTGTAGTGCTCTTCCTATTTGGACATTGATAATATTCTTATTTTTAATGACTATGTTGTTTTGATCAACTCGATTCAGGGTTGTTGCCTTCTTGAGGTTCTAGTTCTTTGTTGTTCTCTCGTGCTCTTGCTTGTTGGTTCAGGTGCACAGCCAATCAAATAAATCAACTCAGCATAACAATCAAGCACATAAGAGACATTGTTTAACGTGGTTCACCCAACCAATCTGGGCTACGTCCACCAAACATAGGCATCAAGAATATATTAATCAAATTGGAGATTACATCAAGAAATCCTCACACTCTCTTATCAAATCATCCGAATGATTTCCTGTTATATAGCATAGAGAATCTAACAGCCTCATAACTCCCTCACATCAAATATAGGAGGCATTAACTCCCTCCCAACAACCTGGAGCTAATCTAGGAACTGAATCCCTATTGTTGTCATCCTTCAGAGATTTTTGCCTATTTGACTCAAACAGGAAATCTCAACAATCTCCACCTTGACAACAATTAGCCTGATGCCCTGTTATTATTATTTTATCTTTTCTGCAAGCCAA
>APFE030357499.1:43987-64109 GCA_000404065.3 Pinus taeda | reverse complement strand
ACAGGTACAAGCGATGGGGAACCCAAAGCTTGCCAAGTAGTAACGGGCATAAGACTAACCGATGCTCCTTCATCTAACACAGTGCCAGGCAGCGCCATATGGGAGGCATAGGCGGTGACCCACAAAGGCACATGGGATGGAAGGGGAGGGGTAGTCAAACGACTCCAATCGAAGGAAATGACCGAACTACTTTGTGGGGGAACCATATGGTTGCCCCCCTGCTCGGAAGGAACCGAATCAGAATTCTCCGAAGAGGCTGGGATGGGAAAACCATTATCAAGCTCAGGAGAATTTGATGAGACGAGAAGAACATGGGAATTTTGCTCTTCCGAAACAGAGTGGTCAACAGGAGGTGAACTCCAGTTGACACTCTTTCCGACCAATGCTTGGTTTGGAACAGGCTGGGCACAGCCAGGTTCAGGAAGAGGGGCCTGGACAAGAGAAGAATGTGAACCAATCTCATTTTTGGGAGGCAAATGATCTGTAGCTGCAGGAAGACGTTGATATCTAATGGGGAGTTGGGGCGAGGGAGCTGGGAGACTTTCCAAAACCGTGGAGGCTTTATCCATGAGTGGACAAAGGTGAAGGGGATGATTGCCTTCACAAAGTCTGCAGGGGATTTGAACCTTCCCTTTTCCCTTGCCATTCCCAACTGTTGAGGTAGCATCGCCATGAGCCTCAGAGGACGATGAGGGGTGGGCCGGGTTGCGAGACCATATTTCTAGTACCCTGGGAATGCTAGGACAATCGCGAAGAAGATGGTTCTCCTTGCATAATCTACAAGGAAACTTGACCTTCCGCGGAGGAGAAGAAGGTGGCCCGACTTCAGGTGTACTTGAGGGAGTAACAGTTATACTTGTAGCCTCTCCCTTAGGAGACTTCTTCTTCTCGTTCTTCTTCTTCTTCTTCTTAGCCACCTGGTTATTCGAATCAAGACTTTCACCAGGCGAAGTACAAGAAGAAGACGTAGAAGTAGGCGTCGAAGGGGAGAGATCCACCTTAGGGTCAACATGATGTTGTTCATGTGGAGGGACTGATGGAGTATCAGCCGACACGGTAGGGACCAAAGAGGTTGAAAACAACCAAACAGGCAACTCGACAGTTAACCCCGGAAGGGATAACATCGCCATATAAGGAGCACCAACATTCCCAAGAGGAGGGAAATGGCTAGGATTCGCGTCAGGAGGGGAACTTGGGTTGGTGAACCCTGGAAAAGTTGCCATAGCCAAATTGTTGGAGAGGTAAATCCCCTCTACGGATAGAGGCGATCCCTACTAGCTCAGAATGGGTCTAGCAACAATCAATCAATGCTACTATGCAAGCTCCTAGTTGCAATTAAAAGGTGGGCAATGAACACCTACTTGGATTCCAACGCTATTGTTTGATGAAGAGATGCTGCTCTCGCTCCTTTGCTCTGGTCGGTCACGATCCTCCACTATCCTCACGGATGGACACCTGTACATGCGAAGAGAAAACAAACACAAGCGTGAAATCTAGTAAAAGCAACAATACATCAGTCAGAAAGGATGTAATTCACATTAACCATTACAAGACAAATGAGAATGGAACCATAACAGTAGTCATCTATCTTTTATTAGTCAAAAACAAAGAAAGGTACAACCAATGTTCTGACGCTGAGTCCTTCTCAAGAGGGTCCAGCCAGCAAGTCTCATAAGCATTCACCCTTGGAGGTAGATCTCCCAAGACAAACAACTCTCTCTCCCACACAAGGCAACTAGACTTCACAAAATTCCTTAAGCTCTCTAGCAATCCACACTTAACACACCAGCTACCTATTAGGAGCAGCACTAAAGCACTATGAATTCCTCTATGTCAAAAATTATATCCAAAAACTAGCTGCTCATGGCAATGGTGGAGGCTTATATAGGAGAAGGAGTCTCCATGAATGGTGGAAGGATAAGCTTATCTCCAAGAAAGGTGGCTCATATGATGAACATACATTCCATAGAAGCGAGGGCAACATTCACAAGGCCAACAACCAGGTCTGGAGTCATCTGGAAGGTTGGCTGTTAGAACAAATTCGCCTAAACAGGATCAGCGCGGGTGAATAACTGGACTGGCGCGCTGACGTCGCATCTCAGTAACAGGGGTAGATATTTCAACGCGATTTAATACAAACAGAGGATGCGTTGGACATGAAATTCGACCAGCGTGGAAAACCCGTGTGCTTCCGCGCTGGCAACGCATCAATTGCACTAGGAGCCACCAGTCAGCGCGGTTATTTCAACAACAGTCGTGATAGTCAAATAAACTTTGGCATAGAGGGTTATTTGGCCAATTCAGAGAGCATGAGCATGATGGATTTGATTTCACGACACAATAGGGAGACTGACAAGGAGACAGTGACAAATTACTGTGTAACACTGACATTAGTCTTTGCTGATTTGTGGGGGGCATGTTTAAATATTTATTGTACATTTGAAGCCTCACTGGGTCATTCTTGGATTTTATTTCTATGAATGTCTTCTTGATATCTAAGGTCTCTTTACTTTGTGGCCTATGGGATGATACTTCTGTACTATGTTGTCTTTCTAGCTCTTGCCTCTGTGAGCTAGTGGATGTTCCTCCTAATGGAAAAGTTTGCTGGGTAACTGCTCTTTCTTCTCTTTGGCTGTCTATGATTTCTTCAACTATTTCCTCTTCTGACAGAGGGTTCAATCTTTATCTTTTTGTCCTAGGTTGTCTTGTAGGTCTAGTGGTAGGAGTAGTGGTTTCCCTATCTCTCTTTTTATTTCTTTCCTCATTTAGAGGAGTTTGCAAAACTAGACTTTCTGCTACATTGGTTTGAACTGGAGGAGTTGGCCCTTGACCTTGTTCTTTGGAAATTCTAGGCTGATATGACATTGTAGGCTGTTCTGTGGTCTCTACTTCCTTGCCTTTGGATGTTCCTGTGGCGGGTATGTTGACTTCCTGTGGAGGCTATTGAGAGGTTCCAGTAGTGGATGCACTAATTGCTGATTTTTGAGACAGCTTGAACGGTATCTACCCAAAAGAAATCAGGTCAAGGGTTTTCTCAAGATCTCTCATAGAATTTTCTATATTGACCTGCTCACTAACATCTTCTACTAGGGTCCCCTCTATCCATTCATCCAAGTTTGCAAACTGCTCAATTTCTGGTATCTTATGGTGAATATATGGGGATAACCTGTTCTTCATCCTTCTCTCACATATAAAACTATTTGCACCATATGGTACCCACCTAAAACTCTTTTGTAGTCTAAGGTGATCTTCTAAAATCTTTTCATCTTCTTTCCATGCATCCCTAGTGTTGATGACAAAAGGGCCTAGTTGGTTCTTAATTCTTAGCTGAGATTTCTTCTTGGCACCACAAAAATGGACTAAATCTGCATTTATGATCTGTGTGAAATACTCCAATGCAAATAATCTCATGGGAACATACTTAGGTAACTTAAAATGGAAAAGTTCACACCCATACATCCTGATTTCTGTTTGATTTTTGTATAAGTACCAGTCACCTATCATGTATTGCTTAGAGAGCTGGAGAATATTCTTCATGTCACCATTGATCCTAGGAGGGGAAACTCCTGTTAACAAAGTGGTCACTGGATGGAAAAATAGGTCGATGAACTCATTATAAGTGTAAAGAGACTCAATGGTATTATGAAAGACTGGACTCCAAAAGATTACAGACCTTGGATTTCCTTTGGTGTCAAGTTTCTTGATAGGGAAAGGAAAGTTATCTACCTGATAATATAACATAAGATGGTATATGAAAGAAGTGTATTTGAAAACTCCTTCCCTTTCCAAATTAAGGAATTGGTCATGGATTCTGTTGGCAATGTAGGAGGCATAGTCATATCTGAAAGCACGGGGCTACCCTGGAGTAACGATTGACAGTAACACTACGGTGATATCATCAACATATTCACTAGAGTTAAATCCCATAATAAAGGATATCATATCAACAATGAGATTTCTAGTTTCAGTGAATAAATTCTGTAGATAAGGAGGTGGACCCTTGGGCTGGTGCTTTGGTAACATGAATGTTTGAGCAATACGACGCACTTCTGATTGGGACAACTAAAATGATTTTTCAAGTAAATATGCCATGGAAATAGGAGTGAGGGACTGACTAGGGTGGAACTGCATTATTTCATTGATGGACTGAGCAGTTATGGGAAAAAGGAATGTTTGGATTGGAGACATAACAACTCTTTGGTTGGGATCATAATTACCACAACGTTGATGAATTATGTCTGGAAACACATGGACTGAGGGGAGGAAATACATGGGAAGGTTAGATTCCCACAATCCAAAAATGTTAGACTTATTCAGATAACTATCTCTGGCTTGGTAGAAGACCTGAAGATGGTTTTTATCACCAGATAGGTATTTTATCTAAAAATCTTTATCGGCTAGAGGTAGATAATATAAGTCTTTGTGGGGAGCATTCATGGGTGCGACATTCAGGGCTATAGGGGTTTCCATCTTTGGTTCTTGTGGATTCAAAATGGAATTGGGGGTATTCTGCAGAAAATAGACAAGGCAGCAAGTTGGGAACTTTATATGGCAGACACAAATTGGACTACGACTAAATTTGGCCATTTCTTGTAGAATTTTCAATAGAAAACCAAAATTACAAGGTTTGAGTGTAAATTGGGTAAATACCTGTATCAAGGAGGTGAATAGTGCTAAGACAGAAGGATAATAGGTTATGGGCTGCGTCGCTACAAGTTTCGTGATCAGGTGGTGCTCTGAAAGCTCGTACAGTTGACTCAGACATTGTTTTACATGGGAGCACGTGTCGCAGCGTATAATAGTGAAAATGACCCTTTTTCATTTTATTTAACAAAAATGAGGTTGGCGGGGTTTTATTTTGGATTTATCGGACGGATGACGCAGGTGGGGAAATGACATTTTGTCGTTTGTGGAGGGTGGTAAGCGGTATGTGATCGCACTGCTTTTGGAGTTAAGCGTTATCGGGCGGAGGATGAGCGATCACATAGAATGCTCAACGCATGGTGGAGGTACGGGAGGAAAACTGCCTAGTGATCACGAGTTAAAGCGCGGTCACCAGGGGGGGAGCAATATTGATATCGGCCGTTGGATGATCGAGGAGTGATCGGACGGCGAACGGGCAAGGGATATGGCAGGGCTTTAACTGTAGCAGGTCCGACACAATAAAAAATATTTAAATTGTATCGGGGGTAGTGTGATTGGTTGGGGGAGTAGTTCTTAATTAACCTTGAGGGTTAATTAATTCCAGTTAATCCTTTTGACGCGTACTTATGGTTATAGTTAACCGGCGTGGATTATACAAGATTTTGGGGATTTATGCATAATTAAATAATAGGGGTAAAGGGTAAAATAGGGCGGGATTTATATAATATGTGTTAAAGCTAATATGACATGGAAATAAGTGCTAAGTAAAACATTAAAGAGTATATTCAACTTAGGCTAAAGTGAAAAATGAGTTTTTTAGGTGATATTGTGTATTTTCCTAAGTAAAGTAGGAATTTGCTTAGGAAAAACTTTATGAAATGAAATGAATGATTTATGGATGATTATGAGTACTTAGGCTTTTAAATCATTGGGCCGAAGGTCCGGTCCCTCCAAAAGTCAGAGAAATGCTCTGAGCCCCTTTAATTCTCAAATACCTTAATACTTTAGGGTGAATTAGTAAAATATTTAGGGAAAATGTGGGTGGAAATTAGTTATTTGACTTTGTCTTTCTTGAATTGCATCAAGTGTAATGTTTGTCTTGCACTTGTGATAAAAGTAAAAATTAACACATTTAGAGACACTATCCATCACAAGTATTTCTGTGACACCATCTACTTACCCTACCTACTTAGCCTAGCATTTTTTCTTCTTTATTTGGGTGCACTTAGACTTGCAAACCCTTATCAATCTTCTTTTTCTTTTACATGGAAAGCCTACCTAAATCTAGCCTTATTACATCCAAGGGCTCAGATTATACTGTTGAGCTCCTTTTATTTACTCTACCTATCTACTTATCTACCAAGATTACACTATTTGATCAGATATTTATTCTCTATTCTACAGCCTGAAATTCAAATATGAACTAGCCAAACTTAAGTTGTTTGACTATTCATCAATTGTGGCATAAGTGACAAGTTGCACACAATTGTTTATTACAGAAAATGAAAAAGTAGTGGCGTTTAGACTTGCACACTTTCATGGTCTTTCTTTGTTTGGGGTTAATTTCTTCTCATTTTTTGACCATTTTATTCTTTTTACCCTTTGATTTTTCTTTTAGGGTATACCCTCTTTACATTTTTTTTTTTTTGAAAATATGGAAAACATTTGCAACAAGAAAAGGTATGAACATATTATAGAGCTCATCCAGTCAATCATGAAATATGACACCCATTGGTATAGGAACATAACACTAACTCCACTTGGGGATGGATTTTCCTGGTGGAAAGTCAAGAATAGTAGGTCAAATGGCCCTCTGAATGACTTAGACTATGCTCTGAAATCTCCTTCTGTTGGTTTCTTTATTGTATGTATGACAATAACACTTGTGAAGCTTAGGGCCTTCACTTCAGGCTTCAACTCCATCAAGTTTCTATCCAATCCAAACCATGACATTACCAAGGATATAGTATGTACATGTTAAAATTAGAATACATTAAAAAGTAGGATCATAGTAGTGTTTCAACATTCGACCATTAATTGTTCCTTATTCTGTTTCTATGCCATCCAAGTTTTTTAGATAAGTATTGTTCCCTTGTAAGACTTGAATAATAAAAGGTCCTTTCCATAGGAAGTCAAACTTCCCATGTTTTCCCTTATCCTCTCTCCTGGAATCCCATCTTAAAACTTTGTCTCCAAGGTAGAAATCTTCTACCTTGGTTCTTTTATCAAATATTTTCTTAAGCTTCTCATGTAATACTTGCGATCTTTGATACACTTCTTCTCTGGTCTACTACTGATGGATGGTCTGGTTTATTCTCTTTTAAATATCATTGGGTTCCACTTGAGCTTCCTGAAGTAGTTTCATTCTAGAAACTCCTAAAGATGAAGGAAATACAAACTCCATACCATACACTAATTCATAAGGACTAGTGCCAATATATTTCTTGGTGGTGAGTCTGTCTGCCCATAGTGCATTAGTAAGTTTCTTGTGCCAATTTTTCTTGTTTTCTTCCAATAATTTCTTAATGATATTAATTAGACTTTTGTTGGAAGACTCAGCTAGACCATTACCTTGAGGGTAATAGGCTGTGGAATGACTTAAAATGATATGGTATTTGTTACAGAAACTTATCATTTTTTTGGATTTGAAGGCAGCAACATTATTAGTTATGATCTTTTCAGGATAGCCAAATCTAGACAATATGTTGGTTTCTAAGAATCCTATAATAACTGTGTCATTGGCTTGTCTATAAGGAATGGCTTCTATCCATTTGGTGAAATAGTCTGTGGCAGTTATAATCCATTTATGTTGGCCAAAAGAGGGAGGATAGATTTCTCCAATGAAGTCCAGACCCCATTGTTGGAAGGGCTTTTCAGTGGAAATTGGTCGCAGGGGTAAAGGTAATAGTTTTCTCTTGCCTTAAAAAATTTGAAATTTATGGCAATCAGTGACAAATTTCTTTACATTAGCGAACAAAGTTGGCCAATAAAATCCAGCCCTTAGGATTTTGTATGTGGTTGATTTCCAGTAAAGGTGTCCACCACAGTCTCCTGCATGAAATTCTTTAAGAACCTTGTCAGCTTCTTCCTTTAATAAACAATTAATAGAATACCTTCATGATTTTTCCAAAAAAGAATATTATCTAAAATAAAAATTTTTAAAGCTTTCATCTTTAAAAACCTTTTCTTTGTTCTGGATAACCCTAGAGGAGCCTGCAGGTTTAATAGTACATAAATTATATCAGCATTACCAATGTGAATATAAGAAGGCCTGGCTGATTTGTGGAGTCACCATCTCCTGTTCATTATCCAGTTCATTAATATCCAGGGCTTGGCAATTTGTTTCAGTCATGAGCTTGGCCAATCCCTGTCCTTTTATAAGCTTTGTGGGTTTTATTTCAATATCATACTCCAACATAGTAGCAATCTATTTACCTTGTTTTCCTTCAATTCCATCCTGGGTTAAGATGTCTTTGACAACAACATTTGGTACATAGGCTACTACATGGGAGTACAATATGTAGACTCTAAAGTCTTTAATAGCTTTTACAAGTGCAAAGGTTTGTTTTTCCATGATTTTGTATTTTAATGGTGCATCCCTTAGTGCTTTACTAAAAAATGCTATGTGTTTCTCACATCCTTGATCATCCTTTTGTAGTAGAACAACTGCTATAGTGTGTTCTGATGCAAATGAAAATATTATGAAGTCTCTATCAAACTTTGGACTTGTAAGGACCGATGTTCTGATCAAAGCCATTTTAATTTCTTCAAAAACTTGTTTGGCTTCTACTGTCCATTCAACATTTGAATACTTTTTCAACATATTATTAAGCAATCTAATTAATTCAACTAAGTTAGATATAAACCTTCTCACAAAGTTAATATTTCCTGTGAAAGCTTGAAGTTCTTTGACATTTCTGGGGTGGGGTATTTTCAGAATAGTTTCTATTCTAGCAGGATCAATTCTGATGCCTTCTTTGGAAATGATATGGCCCAAGAGTTTGCCTTCCTCTAGACCAAACAAGGACTTCTTAGGATTTAAAGAAATACCATATTTTCTGCATTTTAAGAATACTTGTTTCAGATGATCTAAATGTTGCTGATCTGATTTAGAAAAAACAATCGGGTCATCTAGATATATAACCAGAAAATCATGAATTTATTTTGCAAATGCTATGTCCATTGCTCTTTGGAAGGTTTCCCCTACATTCTTAAGCCCAAATGGCATTTTAACATACTTGAATGTTGCCCATGGTGTTGTAAAAGCGGTTTTTTCCTGGTCATTAGGATAAACCAGAATCTGGTTATAGCCTGAGACCCATCCAAAAGTGAAATCCTAGAAGCACCTACTACCCTTTGTAAAATATGATCCATCTTAGGTAAAGGGTAACTGTCCTTCAAAGAAACCTTATTTACATTTCTTAGATCACCACATAATCTGATTTCTCTAGTTTTCTTCCTTGTAGGTACTAAATTAAACACCCAATCTGAAAACCTGATAGGAGCAATTATTCCTTCTTCATACATTCATTTAATTTCTTTTTCAATTAAGGGAAGCAGCACAGAGTTAATTCTTCTAAGCTTTTGTTTGAATGGTTTTTGATTTTCCTTTAGAGATATGTTATGTTGAATTATAGAGGTATCATATGATTTTAGGTCTTCATAGCTCCAGGCAAAGACATCTTGGAATTCTCTCATTAATTCAAAATATTTGAGTTTTTGGTCAGAGGGCAAAGATTTAGATAATTTTACAATTTTTGGATTTTCTTCAGTTCCCAAGTGATAGTCTTCAATGCCTGCTTTTAAGGTTTCCATCTTGGGTTTCTTTGGAATATCATTGAAATCAAAGAGATCTTCCAAAGGAGTTAATCCTTTAGGAAAATGATTGTCTTTTAAATTAATGACTTCATATTCTCCTTCAATAATTTCATCAATATCCATTTCTTTAAGATCTTGCATTTCTTTGTTGGTAAATTTTGTTGGGTGAAGCATTTGAGTTGCATTTTCTGCTGAAATGTCTGTTTCTATCTTACTTATTTGATCAAACTCACTAACTGTATCTACATCTATATTGCTGCTAGAAAATTCTTCTTCTAGGGTTAAAAAATTGTTAATCTACTTGTCACTGTCAAACACTTGTCAGTTCTTCAAATTGTCAGGTATGGCTAGTCTATGTCTGATCTCAGCTGTGAACTGATGATTTGGTTCAAATGGTAATTTACAGGTGCTGGCAAACATTGCCAGGCTATGAGATTGCAAATTATGTTTTCTTGGGATTTTGGCAAGTTGAGTCTCTAGAAATGTATTGCGAATCTCTATTACTGTTCTACTGTAATACCTTAATCTGGGATCATTTGTTAGAAATTTCCCTTTAATCTGTTGAATTATCAAATCAAAATCTCCCTGGATAGATACCCTAATTTCCCCTAATTGTTTAACAAGTTTAAGACCTAGCAACAGAGCTTCATATTCTACCATGTTATTAGTGCATTTAAAGTCTAATCTATAGGCATGGCCTTCAGCATGGTCATTTTCAAAATTGTGCACCCAAACTCCTGCTCCTGCTCCTAATTTGTTAACTGAGCCATCAAATTCTAAGTGCCAAAGGATCTCATGTTCGTAATTGGTATCAGGAGTCTTAGGAATTTGTTTAATAGGGAGATCAGGGTTTTTAGTTTCTTCAGGTTTCTCTTGGGTATTTGATGTATCATTGTTCTCATAAATTTCCTTGATTTGAACACTAGAATTTTCATTTATAGTTTCTTCTAGTTCAACTTCTAAAACTTTTACTTCAGTTGAGGAATAACTTTCAGAATTGTAAAGAATGAAATAATCCATATCAGAGTGCACTAAGTAGATAGGGAAATTTTGAGGCTTC
This sequence comes from Pinus taeda, assembly GCA_000404065.3. Taxonomy (NCBI): domain Eukaryota; kingdom Viridiplantae; phylum Streptophyta; class Pinopsida; order Pinales; family Pinaceae; genus Pinus; species Pinus taeda. The sequence continues at coordinate 53,587 of APFE030357499.1, read as the reverse complement.
TCCTAGCTACTTACCACATATTTCATTAAAGTTTCTCTGTGCAGTTTCTTAGGTTGACCAAACACTGAAATAGTAGCATAAGACAAGTCCAATTGTAGAGACCCTTGGAGCTTTACACCCCAAGATCTAGACAATAACATGCCATACTTTGGTGGAATATCTGCTACTACTATGTCCATTAAGATGGTTTTGACAGGATATTGAACTAGTGATACACATAAGTCTTTAATCAATCCTAGACATCTGACCTGACTTAAATCAAAAGAGAGAAGGTATTTTTATGGCTTGGTGATGTCTAGGTCTAGTTTCTCCATTATAGATTTAGGCATTAAGTTATGGGATGCACCAGAGTAAAACATGGCATTATGAAGTATTTTATCATATATGTTCAAACTTACATAGAAAGGAGGAATTCCTCCATCCACTGCTTTTCCATTTACTTCAGGGCCAAAGATCAATTCAGGTTGGTCATCAAAAACATTTATTGAGTCTTCATTCACGGAAATTTGGAGTGACCTATTGATTTGACTTTTGTAGACATCATGTTTGGCTAATTTAGATAATGGAACATCTATCTTAAATTTGCCTACTTCAGTCTCAAGATTCAAAAGTTTTTCAGTCTGAGTTCTTGTATTTCAGATAGTTGGATTCTCTTTTTCCGTTGTATTCTCTGGGTTTTTCTCCTTTTCGGGAGTGGGATTATGGGCTGAAGTTGTTTCCAAATTATCTTCCAGAGGTTCTTCCACATTTCCTTCGGAAGGAATAGAAGTGGAAGATTGCCTGTTATTTGGTTAATTATCAGATACATCTTCAATAATTGGGTTATTGGGATTAGGATCTGTTCTGAAAAGAATATGTACAGTGGTAGTATTGATCTTACCTTTGTTGGGTTGTTTTGTATCTTTCTATCTATTGATTTTAGGGACATCAATTTTTCTACTCCTCAAATTATATTGCTTGTGGAATTCATAAATGGCTGTATCATATCCTTCCCTAAAGTCAGATGATTCACCTGACTGAGTTTGGAATTGTTTAAGAATGTGAGCTTCTTGATCATATTGGGTCAAGAAACCTTGTTGTTCATTGTTGAGTCCCATCAAATTAATTTGAGTGTCTTCTGTTGGCACATCAGAAGTTGAGGCTTTAGCATAATTTTCTTGGAATGGGGGCCTAATGTTTTGGTCAGGTCCAATTTTTCCAGTGTTACGGTTTTGGTTATTCTTGAAATTTGGATTTATACCAATATTGCTTGGTTGATTATCCCAAGGGGATTTTCTCTCGACTGTTTCTACTCTATCTCCAAGCATAATCATTCCTTTAATAATAGCATCTAATTTCTATTCAAAGACCGAATGTTATTCTTTCAAAAGTATCTTCCTTTCAGCTCTGGCTTTAGCTCATTTAGATATAAGGTTGGCTTCAACACTGACAACTATACTTTGCATATCTTTTAAGGTTTGAGGAGCTATTTCCCTAAGTTGGTATGCCATATCAGAATCAAATCCATCAGGGAATTTGATCAATGCCAAATCTGGAGGAGGTCTAAGGTTTTGGGGAATAACGTTGTAAACATTATTGAACTGAGTGCAGTAATCTTGGACAGTTTCCTGTGTACCTCTTTTCAGGTTTTCATATTCTTATAAAATCAGGAGGGGATATTTTTTCTTTTCCCATCTATTCAAGAATGTCTGATAAAGAGCTTGTAGGTCATTGATACTATTTGCAGGGAGGGCTCTAAACCAAGTCCTAACATCTCCAGTCAAACTTTGAACAAATACCCTCATTCTAACATCATCAACATCAACTTCATATATTTCAAAATAATCTGTCATTTTTTTGGTATGTTGTATGGTTGTGTATGTGCCAGTGCCATCAAATTGGGTGATTTTACTCTGATAGTCTTGGGGCATAACACCCAAGTTGGTAGGTAAGTGCAGGGGAGTATACCTGTTTTCCATTGCAGTAGATTGGGTTGAAACAACAACTGGGATTGGTCTTGAAGTGGTAGATGGAGGGGTAGAAAGGGTAGCTTGAGGTTGGGAAGTATGAGGTGTTGATAATGAAATTGGAGAGGCTGTAGTGATCACAGAAAGGTTTGGTGTTCTTTCAGAGGTAATCTCAGATTTAATGGAGTTTTGCAAATGTCTATCAAGATGTGAAGTAACAACTTCAAGTTGTAAATTTTCAATAAATATGGGGTCATGAATTGTGTAGTCTAACCCAGAGTCCGAAAAAGTCACAAATAAAGAAGTTTCATAAAACTCATCAAAGGGTTCGTCCTCAAGGTAAATCCACTTCATAGGACAGGATCTTGATCTATATAGAGGCTAAGAACTAGCAGAAATTTCTTGGCTCTCTTGTCTCCTAAGAATCCTAGGAATAGGATTAGGATTTTCAAACACAGGTGGGGGATTTGGATCAGGATTAGCTCTGGTATAATGAATCCTTTCTAAAGCCAAGTTTCTAGGTGTATTTTTGGTTTTTCTTTAAATGGGTTTTAACAATACAACTTCAGCAGTCTCTTTAAGAAGCTTTAGATATGGATTTGAAATTTCTCAAAGACTTATTTAATAAGAGGAACCGATCACGTATTTGGAACCAAATGTCCAATCTATGAACTAGACCAGAGATAGACTGAAGCATCATTCATTTACTTCTGCAATTGCAAAGCAAGAGTATTTCAAAGGCTACCTGGCTAACTTCAGGCTCTGTAGGTAGCCTATAAATTAGACAATAGTAACAAACAAATTATTCAGGTGCCCAGTGGAGTCGTCACTATGTTATCACTCAGATTTTTCCAGAAGTTGAGAAGGGAAAATGGGTCTGAGGTAACCACAAACCAATCTTTTAGATACATAATCTAGGCAATCTGTATCCAGAGAGGGCTCTCTCTTTAAGTTTTAGCGTTGTTTTGAAAGATATTAGGCTATTTGTGAAGTTTACAAGTTTTGTTTGAGTTTGGGTGGTGAGATTCAATAGCAAAAGGGCAGGACTAACTAGTTTAGGCCATTGGGCTAATGGAGTCAAAGAAGATGGCTTAACAGGACTTGATTTTTTAACAAAGGATGGTTTCACAGGGCAAGATGGTCAAATAGGGAACAAATAAAGACTTGGAATCGATGGAATGGTTTCAAAATAGGTGAAGTGCAGTTAAGAATCCTTCAACATATTTAAAGAGGGAACTTGAATGATTACTACTAAAGAACATTTAAGTATTCTTTAATAAATAATCAAAATGAAAGAACTAGAAAACATGAGCAATTAAGATTTCACTATTTATACTAATTCAGAAGAAAACATAAGGAACAATAACGATTGAAAACAGAGTGCAGTTAAAAATATTCCAAATTATTCTTTTTCGTTTATCATTAAGATGTGAAACAAGATGATATAATAAACAAGGAAAAATTTAAAAAACATAAGGTATAGAGGACATATTGATCCAGTGTTTGATTCAAGAAATCTGTGAAAATTCCCTTGCATTAGTTCTTTGTCCAACAAGCCATACAAACGTTTGATCCCACAACACCTTATTCCAAAATAATCAATTTAATAGCAATGTCTAAGAATCCACCCCTCCATACTCCAATTGAGGGAGTATTTATACAAAAAAATTTACAAAAAATATCTCCTAACAGAGTGAGATATATTATAGGATGAATAATGAATAAGTTACAAGAAAATAGAGACAACTAGTCTCGAAGATAGGAGAAAGGAAAACTAATATTGAGCTATTCCTATTCTTGTTGGGTGTGCTGGAGGCAGGCCCTTTGATTTGGCTTGCTGTTGTCTTCTTTAGTAACTCTATGTTGGCTGCCCTATTTTGACTGATACTCTTTACCTGTTCTGATACACTTCAACCTGTTTGATCCCTGTTCATCTTTGTTCACCTTACTATGGTAAATAGCCCAAAATTTACATTTTACTTAGGATAAATTTACAAAATTTCCAATATGTCTTCTCACCATTTTTGCTTTGGCAATTTGTGCTTTTGAAGTTTCCTCAGGGTCTCATCAGTTTCTGTATATCTGAAAAAGATGCATTGGATTGGGAACAAGTGCTTTATCTCATGCTCAACTTAGAATAAGTTCTCTAAGCTATCATAGAGAACTCGACCTGTGGGGAGTGCTTTTATTCCTGATGCACTTATTGATGAACTGGCTTGATTTCCAGCACGCTTATTCAATTTATTTACATAATCTATATGCGCCATTAATCTATCATTAATCACCAAAGGACTTGGTAGCCCTTTATTCTCCAAAATAGTGAACTTCTCCATAAAAGAATTTCCACCCGCATATCCTAACACCTTCTCTCTAAATTCTGCATCAAAGTTTTCTTGGTTAGCACCCTTTTGATTTCCAAAATAGTTTCTGTCCTATCTGAGATGCCAAGTTCTTCCAGTTGTTCCTTATTCCTGTTATTCAAAAAGTGTATAAGCCGGTTGGCTTCATCTGGCATTTGTCCTAACAAAGCTCTTGTCTTTTGAATTTCTCCCTCTGCTACTTTCACTAGATCAATCTATTCAAAGATCACTTGGATGGATGGCGAAATATCATTTACAGATTGAGTGATGTTGGTCCAAAGAATTTTCTTGATTTCTGTGAGAGGCTTGTCAAAAGTGAGATCTTTTTCTAATGCCTTCACTTTATTTTCTAAAGCTTTGATCTCCCTTGTTTTTTCCACAATGTTTATCTTTGAGATATTATAATCTCTTTCCATTTTAGCCAATTGTTCTTTTACTTGTTTTAATTTTGAAACTTGTAGTCTCATGTCTTCCATTGCATTTATCAGTTCTTCTGTGCCCAAATTAGCACTGTTGCCTAGTGTTGTTCTTGCTATTGTTGTACCTGTGACCACCTCTGCGGTGGCTGCTGGGATGTTTGGGGCTAAGATTGTCCCAAGTGTAGAGGGGATTGCTGTTGAGACTATTGGTATTACTTTAGGAGGCTGAGAGGTCTACTCTCCCTGCTTGTCCTTCAGTGCCTTTTCTAGCACCTACTCTATATCATTCAATCTTTCATTGAGTTTCAAGAGTAGGTCCATCATATCTTCTTCAGATTTTTGTTATATAACCTTAGCAATCTGTGGATGCCTTGAAGGGGGTAGTTTTAGCTGTTTCCTCGGAGCAATGTCTTCTTCTTTCTTCTTGATTAGTGCTTCTATACCTTTAGCATTTGTGGGATCATCCCAATCCAATGATGATTTCTTCTAATAATTTTATTCCGTTATCTTTGGCCAGGGAGGAGGCTTTCTCCAAGTGTAGTTGAGAAGTTGTATTATCCAAGAAATTTTGTAGTTTGTGGGCCATCATTGCTTTACCAGCCAGTGTGGAATAGACCATTTCTCTAGTTTGCTTGTGAAGTTCAATTTGATCCATAGGATGAATATCCTTGGCCAAGACCTCCAGGTTAATTATGATGTAATATTCTGCAGATTGAGGTTGTTGCACCTTTGGCTTGAAGTAACTCATTACTATCTTGCCCTCTTTAATGTCATGGGCTGACATTAGTTTTTGCTGATTTGTGGGGGCCATTTTTAAATATTGATTGTACATTTGAAGCCTCACTAGGTCATTCCTAGCTTTTATTTCTATGAATGTCTTCTTGATATCTAAGGCCTCTTTAGTTTGTGGCCTGTGGGATGATACTTCTGTACTATGTTGTCTTTCTAGCTCTTGCCTCTGTGAGCTAGTGGATGTTCCTTCTAATGGAAAAGTTTGTTGGCTAACTGCTTTTTCTTCTCTTTGGCTGTCTATGGTTTCTTAAACTATTTCCTCTTTTGACAGAGGGTTCAATATTTGTCTTTTTGTCCCAGGCTGTCCTGTAGGTCCAGTGGTAGGAGTAGTGGTTTCCCTGTCCCTCTTTTTATTTCTTTCCTCATTTAGAGGAGTTTGCGAAACTGGACTTTCTGCTACATTGGTTTGTACTGAAGGAGTTGGCCCTTAACCCTTTTCTTTGGAAATTCCAGTCTGATCTGACATTGCAAGCTATTCTGTGGTCTCTACTTCCTTGCCTTTGGATATTTTTGTGGCTGGTATGTTGACTTCCTGTGGAGGTTGTTGAGAGGTTCCAACAGTGGATGTACTAATTGCTGATTTTTTAGACAACTTGAATGGTACTTGCCCAAAAGAATCCAGGTCAAGGGTTTTCTCAAGATCTCTCATAGCATTTTCTATATTGACCTGCTCACTAACATCTTCTACTAGGGTCCCCTCTATCCATTCATCCAAGTTTGCAAACTGTTCAATTTTTGGTATCCTATGGTCAATATATGGGGATAACCTGTTCTTCATCCTTCTGTCACATATAAAACTATTGGGGTCATATGGTACCCACCTAAAACTCTTTTGTAGTCTAACGTGATCTTCTAAAATCTTTTCAGCTTCTTTCCATGCATCCCTAGTGTTGATGACAAAAGGGCCTAGCTGGTTCTTAATTCTTGGCTAAGCTTTCTTCTTGGCACCACAAAAATGGACTAAATCTGCATTTGTGATCTGCCTGAAATACTCCAATGCAAATAATCTCATGGGAACATACTTTGGTAACTTAAAAGGGCAAAGTTCACACCCATACATCATAATTTCTGTGTGATTTTTGTATAGGTACCAGTCACCTATCCTGTACTTCTTATAGAGCTGGAGAATCTTCTTCATGTCATGATTGATCCTAGGAGGGGAAACTCCTATTAACAGAGTGGTCGCTGGATGGACAAATAGGTCAATGAACTCATTATAAGTGTAAGGGGACTCAATGGTATTATGAAATATTGGACTTCAAAATATTACAGACCTTTGATTTCCTTTGGTGTCAAGTTTCTTGATAGGGAAAGGAAATTTATCTGCCTGATAATGTAACATAAGATGGTATATGAAAGAGATGTATTTGAAAACTCCTTCCCTTTCCAAATTAAGGAATTGGTCATGGATTCTGTTGGCAATGTAGGAGGCATAGTCATATTTGACAGTATGGGGCTGCCCTGGAGTAAATATTGATAGTAACACTATGGTGATATCATCAAAATATTCACTAGAGTTAAATCCCATAATCAGGGATATCATATCAACAATGAGTTTTCCAGTTTCAGTGAATAAAGTCTGCAGATAAGGAGGTAGACCCTTGCGTTGGTGCTTTGGCAACATGAAGGCTTGAGCAATACCGCTCACTTCTGATTGGGACAACTGAGATGCTTTTTCAAGTAAATATGCCATGGAAATAGGAGTGAGGAACTAACTGGGGTGGAACTGCAACATTTCATTGATGGACTGAGCAGCCATGGGAAAAAGGACTTTTGGCTTGGGGACATAAAAAATATTTGGTTGGGATCATAATTAGCACAACATTGATGAATTATGTTTGGAAAAACATGGACTGAGGGGAGGAAATACATGGGAAGGTTAGATTCCCATAGTCCAAAAATGTCAGACTTATTTAGATAACTATCTCTGGCTTGGCAGAAGACCTGAAGATGGTTTTTATCAGCAAATAGGCCTTTTATCTGAAAATCTTTATCGGCTAGAGGTAGATAATCTAAGTCTTTGTGGGGAGCGTTCATGGGTGTGACATTCAGGGCTATAGGGGTTTCCATCTTTGGTTCTTGTGGATTCAAAATGGAATTGGGGGTATTCTGCAAAAAATAGAAAAGATAGCATGTTGGGAACTTTATATGGCAGACACAGATTGGACTAGGACTGAATTTGGCACTTTCTTGTAGAATGTTCAATAGAAAACCAAAATTACAGGGTTTGAGTGTAAATTGAATAAATACCTGTATCAAGGAGGTGAACAGTGCCAAGACGGAAGGATAATAGGTTCTGAGTTGCGTTGTTGCGGGTTTCTTGATCAAGTGGTGGTCTGAAAGCTTGTACCATTGACTCGGACGTTGTTTTGCATGGGAGCACGGGTCGTAGTGTATAATAGTGAAAATGACTCTTTTTCATTTTATTTAACAAAACTGATGTTGGTGGGGTTTTTTTTTTTGGATTTATTATGCAGATGACGAAGGCGGGGAAATGACATTTTGTCAGTTGTGGAGGGTGGTAAGCGGTATGCGATTGCACTGCTTTTGTATTTAAGTGGTATCGGGTGGAGGACGAGCGATCACATAGAATGCTCGACACGTGGCGGAGATACGGGCAGAAAATCGCCTAGTGATCGAGAGTTAAAGTGCGGTCATCGGGGGGGAGTGATATTGATATCGACCATTGGATGATCGGGGAGTGATCGGATGGCGGACGAGGAAGGGATATGGTGGGGCTTTAACTGTAGCAGGCCTGACACAATAAAAAATATTTAAATCGTATCGGGGGTAGTGTGATTGGTTGGGGGAGTGGTTCTTAATTAACCTTGAGGGTTAATTAATTCCAATTAATCCTTTTGATGCGTACTTATGGTTATAGTTAACTGGCGCGAGATTATATAAGATTTTGGGGATTTATGCATAATTAAATAATAGGGGTAAAGGGTAAAATAGGGTGGGATTTATATGATATGTGTTAAAGTTAATATGACATGGAAATAAGTGCTAAGTAAAACATTAATGAGTATATTCAACTTAGGCTAAAGTGAAAAAGGGGTTTTTTAAGTGATATTGTGTATTTTCCTAAGTAAAGTAGGAATTTGCTTAGGAAAAACTTTATGAAATGAAATGAATGATTTATGGATAATTCTGAGTACTTAGGCTTTTAAATCATTGGGCTGAGGGTTCAGTCCCTCCAAAAGTCAAAGAAATGCTCTGAGCCCTGTTACATAGTATTTTGTCACCGTCCCTGTTACCCCTTCTGCCGTACATTGGAGGACCTATTCCGAGACCTTTGAGAAGTGACATAACTTGAAAACACTTGCATTGTATCCCCTAGAGTATGTACTCCATATGCCCTGAAGACACCTTCTGCAAAATACCCAAAAATATAGCCCTTTCTCCATTGGCGTTGTTCCACAATGTATCACTCGCGCCAATGGGGGAAATCCTCCAAAGAGGTCGCGCCAGTTGGCACTCTGTCTCAAAGTCGCACTAGCGCCAACCCAGTTGGGTAAAGTTTTTAACAAATAGTCTTCCAAAGATTCCTTCTAACCTATCCATGAACTGATTCCAGTTTGAGTTAGTTCAGTCGGGCTTCGTATCTCCCAAGGAGGGAAGTAGTTCTCCACCTCTCATGGAAGCTTCCTAATGATAAGGACAATCCCATGAATCTGGTGGATGGTCTTATCTACTCCTCCTACCTCTATATAAGCTTGTTCTTTCACCTTTGACAAGCTATTTAGTAATTCTACTCTTCAAGCTCCCAAATCTAAGTCCCAAAGTCTGAGAATTGCTAAGCTCATGTTGCAAGAGGCCTTGTTCATCCCTATGAGGCTAAATCTTTAAGGAGGAGATTCATGTCCAAGTAACCAAGGAGAGAGAGGCTTGTTCCCCATCCCCTACAAGCTTTGCAAGGCATGTGTTGCTGATCACCCAGCCAAAGGAGGATTTGATGTCAGAACTTGGTTTTATTCTCTTTTGTTTATCAATAATAATAAACAACTATCATTATGGTTCCACTCATGTGTCTTTATTATGATGTTTGAGTTGTATCCTTTCTGACTGATACATAGTTGCATT